>PVLA01001046.1:220566-413493 GCA_004027455.1 Hydrochoerus hydrochaeris
CTCGGCAGGCTTGGCGTTGCCCAGGGGTTTCAGGGGCTCGGCAGGCTTGGCGTTGCCCAGGGGTTTCAGGGGCTCGGCAGGCTTGGCGTTGCCCAGGGGTTTCAGGGGCTCGGCAGGCTTGGTGTTGCCCAGGGGTTTTAGGGACCTAGACGATTCTGTGCTGCTCGTGGGTTTTGGAGTCTCTGCAGGCTGGGTGTTGCCCACAGATTTCAGGGCAGGCTTGGCATTACCCACGGGTTTCAGGGCCCCTGCAGGCTCTGCGTTGCTCACAGGAGTGGGACTTTCCGAGGCTTTGGCATTTGGGGCCTCAGCACTGCTGCTGCCATTCTCTGCTGGTGATTTCTTCTTGCTGCCCAGCACTGAGCGGAAATCCGGGGTGGCAGGTTTTGGAGGTGGTGCCTTCTCAGGCCCAAGGGTCTTGGGAGAACCCTTCTTGGCCAAGACAGAACGGAAGTCGACCTGTTGGGGACTATGCACCTTCCTTTCTTCCTCGGACACAGACTTTGGCTTCACTTGCCGCTGCAGGTTGGCGCGGAAATCCATCTGCTCAGCTGGGATCTCCTTGAGGTCTTCTTCTGACACAGTCTTGGTGCTCACCTTCTTCCCCAGGAGGTCACGGAAATCCAGCTGCTCCACCTCCTGCTGGCGGATCGCCTCCTCTGTGTGCAGCCTGGTTTCCACTCGCCTCTTCAGCACCCCCCGCACACCCTCAGTGTCTTCCTCCTCCGGCCAAGGCCAACCCTGCCCTCTTGCTAGCCAGCCAGGCCTCAGGGTTCCATCGCAGTCACTGCCACCATCAGCACCAACTCCTCCACCACAGAAGCCCTCACTGCTGGCAGGCTCCTGCCCCCTGCAACCAGTGAAGGGAAAAAGGAAAGTAGCAGGAGGGAAAGGGGCCGGCAAAGCCAGAAACGTCAAGGGAGAGCAAATCCCTGAGGGTGGAGGATAGAGAGGAGGAGGAGAGAGCTGGGGCCGTTCAGGCTGTGTTTATAGAAGGGAACATTGGTGAGAGCGCTTGCTTGCTTAGTTGGTTTATTACATCGGTAATGACTTCAGTAGCCTTATAAGGGTGCATGCAAAAAAAAAAAAAATCATCCTCCCCTTCCCGCTGCCTCCCTCCCTCAAACCCTTTCCAATCTCTCTCTTTTGGCTCAGGCAGACTCAGCTGGAGGACAAAAACAGTCCGAGCTGCTGGGCTGGGGCTGAGGGGCCGGGAGGAAGGCGGGCTGGCAGCAGGGCCACTCACCGAAAGTGGGGGCTGGCAGGGCTGTTCTGAAGCATCAGCGACACCTGGCAACTGCATTCGCCAACCTGGTTCCTGAAGAATTCAAGGGACCAACAGAGATCAAGGGGCTTCCTGGGCAAAGGGCCTGATCAGCCCAGGGCTGTGAGGCAAGTATGGACTTGGTCAAAGCTTGTTTGGCTACCAGAGAGGATGGAGGTCACAGGCTTAGCTGTGACATTGGTTCCAGGCTAAGATGTAGGGATGGACTCCCTAAACATAAGGTCATCCTTCATGTTTCCAGCTCTCATTTAAGAAGAAGACGACAAGGAAACTCTTTGGACAGCAAGTAAGCTGGGCATCCAGACTTAAGAATGCTTTTCTATAGGCAGATTATAAAATACGATCACTCATTCAATCAATAGAAGAAAGTCTGAAGTGAAAACTTGCCAAAGCATCAGCCAGGGCACTAGGATGAGAACTTTCTGTGTTCAAAGTCTAACAACTGCCACCCTTTCTCCTCTCTCATTAGCTGGGTAGAGGGAAGGGGATTCCTTTTCTTCACATCCACAGAAAGGCTGGGCCCCTGTGGTGGGTGACCAGTTGAGGCCCCGTGCTCAGAGGAAGGGGCTGAACCGTGCAAGGCTGCCACCTGCTGGTGTTTTTGATCTCTGTTCAGCCAGCAGGGTCTGCTCAGGTCGGGAGAATGGGGCAAGGCCTGAGAGCCAAGAGGACCCCATGATCCTAAGAACTGTGTTTTATGCACACCCTGTGACGTCCACATCCTTTGTCTTTCATGTTCCCTACAACACGCTAGAGAGGTACGTGGTATGATTATGCCCACTGAAGAGGAGGCTCAGGGGTTTATGTGAGGCAGTGCTGGGACTCTCGGGGCCCCAGTCGGTCCCCTGGATGTGCCCACCTTCATAGCCTGCAGGGGCCAAGTATGACCCAGACCCCACAGCACACATGCCAAGCCCTGAGACAGCTTCTTTACCTAAGTTGTTTCATTTAATTTTATGATCTCTCCATTTGGTTGGAGTCAGCACTGTTTTTCTAGGTAAGAAAGCCAAGGCATATAAAGGTTAAGTAATCCGCATAAACTCACAGAGCTAACCAGTGGGGAGTGGGGCTGGGCCCTGACTTTGCCTGAGCCTAAGGCCTGTAACATGCACACTCAAACTACACTGCTCATCAGTACACTTCTGCTCTGGGATATGTGTATGACTGTGCATGTATGTGTGCATATCAACCACACACATGGACACATGCATATGTCTGCGGGGTCTACCTGCTCCCAAAGGTCCAAGTTTAGGAATCTGTGCACATGCATGGGTCCTGAGCCCAGGGACAGAGGTCTGTGCCCGTGCCCACCTATGCTGTGCAAGTGGGGATGGGCACCTCCCTCCCAGAGGAAGACACTGGCAGCCTGCAGCATGGCCCTCATTCTCAAGGCACTGGGACTTGTGTGAAGTGAAGAGGGGTTAATCTTTTCTATCATAGAACCCTCCTCCTGTTGACTGAAGTCTCCTCTTTGGTCCTTCTCTGTGGTGACCACACACTGCCTCAGACTGTGGAAATACAGATGACTTCTTAGTGACCTAAGGTGACTTTCTGTGATTTTAGCACTCCTCTCTTTTT
This sequence comes from Hydrochoerus hydrochaeris, assembly GCA_004027455.1. Classification (NCBI taxonomy): domain Eukaryota; kingdom Metazoa; phylum Chordata; class Mammalia; order Rodentia; family Hydrochaeridae; genus Hydrochoerus; species Hydrochoerus hydrochaeris. The sequence continues at coordinate 223,430 of PVLA01001046.1, forward strand.
CCCTGCCAAGCTCCCTGCCTGTCCCCTCCCAAAGCTTTAGGCTCAGCAAGAGCACTGATTCAAGGAGTCTCAGGGAGAACTGCAGTGTTCAGGGTGCTCCTTGCTCAACAAACAGCCTCATCAGTGCCAGGCTCTATGGTGCACCCTGAGCTCTCAACACTCAGAAAGGCTTCCATCCTCAGGCTACTTGAACAACCAAGAGAGCGCCTGTTGGAGGTGAAGCTAATCCCCATGGCATCCTGCTTCCTAGGCTGCCAGCCAGTGTCAGGCCAGTCTTTCCCTCCTCCTCTTCCAAGTACAGCATTGTAATGCTCAGGGCTGGCATGGAGCTGGGAGATAAGGTGCCCAAGAGCTGTGTTTAGTCGGCTGCCCCTTTTGACACATCCCTAGTCCAGTTTTCTCCTGTCACAAAGAGAACACTGTCCAGACAGAGAATCAGGAGCGGATGCTGACCAGATGGCCCTGCTTCATACTGGCCACAACCCTCAAGGCTCTGAACTGGGGGAAGCCCTGTCCATGGGCTGGAGTAAGCCGTATTTTCCCTGGAGATTGTAGGTAAATGGCTTCCACTATCTGCCATGATCTGTCCCGAAGGGGAGGAACACAGATACAGACAAACTCTGAGGTCTTCTATTTGATCCCACCCAGGCCACCTCCTGAGGATCAAGAACTGGGAGACCAACGGTGGCCACTAGGGTGCCTGTTCCAACTGACACAACTGTAAGTCTCTACTGGGCCTTTAAAGCAACTAGCAGGCTCATTTGGATCCTACAAAGGTCAGAAGGTCCCTTGCCTGTGTCCCACATGCAGATTACCTAACCAGCTAGGACAGCACACAGCCAGTCTTGGACATTTGCACACACCCTGTTACCAACTCGGGTCTAGGGCTAAGGTTCAGGTCCCATCCTGGGGCTGCCACAGAGGACAGGAAGCTATTGGCCTTTACCTTTCCCAAACTCCAAGAGCCCTCTACCCCCTCTTGAGCCCTGAACAAGGAACTTCTCTAGTAACAAAATCCTGGATCCTGCCCCATCATCAATCATCCACCTCTGAGATGGTCTTATAAGAAAAACTAGTTTAAAGAACTAATTTCCTGGCATTTATTAATTTTTCAAACATTTCAGCTGGAATGTGAAACTGACTTTCTGCTATTTCCCCTTTCAGTACAGGAGATAAGAATTAGATGCGAAGGAGAGGGGAGGTAGTAACTCAGTCATCCCTGTCTCACGACCTTAGGAGGAACAGCTAAGACATACACACCCCACACCCTCCCTGGTCCTTCCTGGCATTTCTCCCTGGGGCTAGGCCTGACTTCTATCAGGACATGGAGAGCAGGAGGGGAACAAGGCCCCTGGCAGGCCCAACACATGCTCCCTGGGAGAACTTTCCAATGACTTCTCCTTTGCAGCTGAAGACAAGCAAGGCCAGGGCAGCAGCTTCCCAGGGGAATGAAGACACTGGATGTTAGGCAGGGAGAAGAAACAGGGGCATCAGGGAAATTTCCTTGGTCCCCCCAGCACTTGAGAGAAACTCCCCATGCTCGGGCAGAAGAGTGGATGACCATCTGATTTAAGCTAGAAGATGAAGACTTGAACTTGAGCTCTGCTCATGGCTTTTGTGTGGCCACGAGCAAGTCCATGAACTGAGACCTCAGTTTCCCCCATTATAAAATGAGGAGGACTGGTAACTTCTGAAGTCTGTTCCAGCTGTGACAGTCTAAATTTTATGACTGTCCCCAGCTGGCCCCAGACAGTCTGCCTGCTGACCTCCCACTGCAGTCCTCCTCTCCAGCCTGGCAAAACTCCATCGCCCCCTGCTTCACTCTCCCTCCCTACTCCCACTGTCTCCTGCTCGGCCTATTCAATAGTGAAGCCCTCTCTTACTGGCCAAGATTTGACCTTCATTTTCCCTCAAAAATCCCATAAAAAGCTCATCTCCACTATAATGTCTGGTTTAATTAATGTAAGTACTGTCTCAGACTACTCCTCCTATGCAGATAGCTCATCTGCAAGTATTTTCACATCTAATTGGTTTTCAGTCTTTGATAGCTTAGTAGTGTGGTTGCTTCTTGGTTATAATTGGTGCAAGCATAAGGCAAAGGTGGTTGGTGTGTTCTGAGAATATCACTGATGGTTGAAGGGTTGCCAGCAGCCCACAGCTAATCACAGATGAGTCAGTAAACCTAGTTAAGATACACAGAGCCTTGCTCGGATTAGCAGATCTTTCTAGACTATGCAAAAACTCATAAAAAAAATCATAGATAGCTTTTTAAAAAATGGTACTGTTTTGGGATGGTTTGTTATGCAGCAAAAGCTAGCTGATACAAGCATTAAGCACAAGTGCAAAAAGGACATGAAGGGATGGGGCACATACCAGGTTTTCCAATTATTGAAGGAACTCTGTTTTACCATGGCAGTAGCCTTGGCACGTAGTTACAGAACTTATTTGTATGTCAAGGCCTTGAGGATGAAGGGCTCAGTATGGGAGAGTGATAAAGTCTAGGAGAGAAAGCTCCTTGCAGAGTGGCTGGACACCCAATCCTCAGGATGGCACAAAGTCTCATTTTTAGGTCAAGGTGCAGATAGTTGCTCTTTGATATTTACACCAACCCTAGGGTCCAGGGCCAGCATCATGTCTCTATCAGTCCAGGGTTGGTACAGAACTTTAAGAGATGGAGCATTTTAAAGATAGGAGAACATTCTTTTGGATCACATCTACTTAACAAATAGCTTGAAAATGCTTACCACAGGCCAGACTGTGTTCATGGCCTGTGGACAAACTGGCTTACCTTCCTAGCTAACCTAGCTAACCTAGCAAGACCCAAAAAAGGTCAGAAAAAAGGAATGGGGAAAGTTTACCTGTCACTGGTGGTTTTAAAGTGCTACACATTCTCTGATACCTTGAGAGGTAGAATTTAATTCTCTTCCTCTTGAGAATGGGCCCTAATTACTTAGTGATTCACTTCTTACAAAGGCAATGTCAGAGTAATGATGCGTGGGTCCTGAGAGCAGGCTATAAAGGACATTGCAGGTTTGACTTGCACTCTCTCTCTCTCTGGATCACTAGCTCTGGGAAAGACAGCTGACATGTCATCATGAAGACTTCAAGCAGCCGTGGGGAGAGAGAGGTCATGTGGCAAGGAGCCATGGCCTCTCATCAAGCCATGTTGGAAACAGCTCCTCCAGGCTCAGTCAGAGAAGCCTTCAGAGACCTTAGTACCTGCTGACATCTTGACTGCAACTTCAAAAAAAATCCATCCAAGTAAGCTGCTTTGAAATTCACTGCTGTTATGGTTTGGATATGGTTAGTGACCCCCAGGGGTTCATGTGGTGAAATTTATTCCCATTGTGAGTTATTAGGAGAATGGAAACTTAATTCAACTGTTGTGTTTAGCTGCAGGACCTTTGGATGGATATTGAGATTAGATAAGGTCATAGGGTGGGTGCCATGACTAACTATTTAAGGTGGGGAATGGGGAGGGACCAGGACACATATGAGCTTTCTGTCTCTTGCCATGTAATGTCCTGCACCACCACAAGACCTTCCTAACATGAAGGCCATAACCAGATGTGGCCCCCTGGCTCTGTGTCTCCAGAACCATAAACTAAATAAAACTTTTTTCTTTATAAAGTTTTCTACCCTCAGGGATTGTGTTATAGTAACAAAAAAAGACTAACATATCAGTCCACAGAAACTGTGAGACAATAAATATTTGTGGTTTCAAGCTGCTAAGTTTTGGGGTAATTTGTTACATAGCAACAGATAACTAACATGTTCCCTCTACCTTCCCTCTTTCACATTCTCTCCACGACATATGATGTGCAAAGGCCAGGATGCACTGTGACAGAGGCTTCCAGGAACTGATCTTGGTTGGGTAGGTCATCCACCATTACCTGTTCTGTTCTGAGCTTGCACTCACTTCACCTTGAAGCCCAAGTTCACAACCTGTGCTTCCTCTGGTTGCCCAGCCCCAAGTTGGGGAAGCCCAGGGAAAGGGAGGAAGGGGGGAAGGGACCGCAGGCAGACTCACCTGAGCAGGATCTCATACTGGCCGGCATGCCACGGTTGCACGTTCTTCAGAACCAGGGTGAACACATCCTCATTCTGCAGCACCTCAAAGTGGCCAGTGTCTTTGGAAAGGGTTTTGCCATCTCGGAGCCAGTGCACACTGGGAAAGGGGTCACCAGCGATGGCACAGGAGATGAGGACACTCTGACCCAGGGAGGCCATCACTGAGCGAGGCTTGCTGATGAACCAGGGCTGGGTGCCATCTTGTGGCTCTGGAAGTTGAGAGAGGAGAGGTCCCTCAGCACACTAAACCCACTCCTTTTGCCACCGAGAAGGGATGGAAGACAGCAGCAGGTTTAGAAATCACCTCTATCAGAAAAACATAGTACATCTTTCTCTTTACAAATCTGTCTGGGTTATAGTTCACTGAGAATACTATTAAAATGAATTTTATTATCCAAGGCAAGAGGAAAGAGCCCAGAGATATAAGCTAGGTGCTGTGACCTGCACCAGAGGCATCTGCCTGGGAGCTGTTGCATCCCACTTTTGTGTTTAACTTGTTTCTCCTGGTAAAAGTTCACTAAAGGCAAGGACCAGTGCATCCAGAATTCATCTCACCAGTGCATCTAGAACTCATCTCAAAAGCTATCACTGTGAATTAAGTATGTTGCTTATTTCCCTCTTAACACTCTATGCAGCTGGTCACCAGTAACCCAGAGAGGGCAAGGACTTCAGAGAGCTCTGCTCAGCCAGAGCTGGAGGTGTGTGACAGGGAGTTGCCTGTGGGCTGGGCTGGGACCAAAGCAGGTCCCACATGGTTCTGGGAGTGGCCAGGGGGGCAATCCTTTGTCCTACTGGTAGCTTAGCCTCACCTTGCACCGTGAGTACAGCCTGGGTGCGAACTGCTCCAGCACTGTTCCAGGCCTCACATATGTATGTGCCCGTGTCCTCCGGGAACACCTCCTGGATGCAGAGGCTGTGTTGGGTGCCTCTCCGTTCAAAGTGGAAGTCCTCTGACTCCTGGATCTCATTCCCATTGTGTAGCCAGATGACCTCGGGAGGTGGATTCCCTGAAGCAAAAGAGGGGCAGGGGGGCTGATTAGGGAGGTCCTACCTTGGTCAGGTGATGACTGTACTTAGTACTGTGCTAAACACTTGCTCCAGTTCTTATGCTTCAGCTCCCCCATCTGAAGAGTGGGGATTCTAATGGTATTGACCCTGTGGGGTTACTGGGGGGCCTGAGTGAGTCAAGTTTCCTTTGAAGCATCCGACACAAAGAAAATGCCTGATGTGTGCTCATCATGATCACTAAAAAAACCAATCTAGAGAAACTAGAAAAAAAACCCAAAACTGATAATATGATTTCAGAGATAGAAAAAGAAAACCCAGGAAGAATGGTTTCTACAAGTAGAATTGATACAGCTGCATACTTTTAGTGGCCACTGGGACTCTAGGCTCAAACTTCACATGTCTTCTGCTCTGCAGTGGGCATTCATGTGCAGGACAGTGGTAACTGCATGGCAACTTCCTCACAGATTGTCACCAGAAAGACAGTTTGGGTAGCATTTTGTTTTGCTGTTATGCAAATGTTGTCCCAGGACATCAGCTTGCACAGTATTTCCAAACATGAGCCTTGGGGTCTAGCACTGTCGGTTTTTACCAACCTGCATTACTGGAATTTACTGGGGCCCAGAGCAATGGTCACTGGTCAGGGTTCTTCTGGGCAGGGCTGAACAGCTCTGCTTCTGAGGGAGCAAGGCCCCTGGAATGACCTGCAAGCTGGGGGCTTTGGGCCTTAGAAGAGCTTCATTGAAAAAGCAGATGGCCACCTGTCTGCAGTGGGTTAGGCATCACAGGCCTGGAGTCTTAACAGTCTCTTTCACTCAGTGTGAGGGTGACAGGAAGGGACCCAGACACCTGCCTGGGGCTATCATGGCCTCCAGCCTGCAGAAACAGGATCATCTGAGCATTCCTACAAGGGTGAGCCCCTGGGTTCTCTCATAGCTCATTTTCTTATTTCTGAAGTTCAAGAGGAACAAGTTCCTGAGAAAACAGGAAAGTGACCTGCAATTTGTAAGAGGCACTGATCAGGAGCCGAGAACCTCAGCTACACTCACTGGCAGCTACAGTTGCCCTAGCCATAAGCACAAAGCCAGGGGCTTTCCTGGCTTCTCTGCTCACCTCCAGCAAGGCCTGAGATATCTCATAAGAGGGTGCAAAGTACAAAGGACCTCTTGTTTTTCTCCACCTTTGCAATTTGAATAGAGCAACTGAGAGTTCCTTCTGAGAGCTGAGAAGCTCTCATGCAATCTTGTTTTGCATTATTTTCAAACCTTCCAGATGCACTGGCCACACAATATTTTCAAATTTATATCTCACTCCTCTATCTCTGGCCATTTTCTTCCCTAGCCTAGTCAACCTTGAACCCAAAAAAATCCTACCCAGAGAAGAGGTAAAGAGAGGCAAGTGGTCTCACTTGTTCTGGCCCATGTTCCATGCTGAGGCACATGTCAGGTCCATGATTTGAGCAAGGTCTCCACAGAAATATCCATGTTGCAACTATGACCATTCCCATATATTCCCCAAGGAGAGGGATGCACAGACAGACCTGACACCTGGACCGTCATGGTGACCTGGCTTCCATCCATAACCTGGAGATCAGAGAGGCCCTGCAGGAAGACAGGTGCGGTAGGCTTGGTGGGAGCCAGGAGCAAAAGGCCACTCTTCCCGTCACTCTTCTTTTCTGTATGGTAGATAACAGAATACGGGTGAACATTCTTTTATTCTTTCCTGTATTCAACCAACAGACTAAATGTCCATTCAACACGCAATTACACTGAGGCTCAGAGTCTAACAGAGTATTTGAGAGTCCTGGAGGTCATGAGGCATGAGATACGTTCTGAGTCTCTGCTGGACCTTGTAATACCCTTGCTTGATAGCAGGGAATGAACACGATTTCTGGAGAGCCGTGACCAACCTACTCTGGTCCCTCAAAAAAACCTCAAGGGGGGAATTTAATACTTTGCATTTTATGAGAGTTTTTAATCCTTACATTTTATTTACCTTTTAGAACTAGTGATACACTCACATAATACAAAATTCTAAAGGTGCCAAAGAATCTGTGTAAGGTCTCCTACCCACCCAACCCCAGTCATCAAACATCCTCCCCAAAAGGTGGTCAACTTTCAGTTTCTTGTTCATCCTGACAGAGACGTTCTAAGCATGCAACATACACAAGTAAACAGGGCTTTTTCTTCTTTTTGCTTCTAGGGCTGAACTCAGGGCTCATGCATGCTAGGGAAGCACTCTACCACTGAGCTACACCTCCAACCCCATTTCTTCTTTTAAAAAAATAAACTATAGGCCTGGGGATGTAGTGCAGGGTAGAGTACTTGTGTAACACGTGTGAGGCTCTTGGTACCCACAAAACAAAAATATCCTATGGTACATCGTACAATGTTTGATCTCATCTTGCTTCAGTAACCATATATCTTGGTGTTTCTCATAAAATGGAACTGGGGAGCATCCTTACCATTTTCTATGATTATGTGGTGCTCCTTTGCCATTTTAAGAGATTTTTAAGCACCTCAAGAGCCAGACTTTGAATTGTTTAGAACAGCTAAAAAGACACAAACAGATCCTATGAATTGGTATTGGCCAAGATGTGGAATACGCTGGGTCTTTCATTTACTGCTACTGGTGCATATATAAAATACTAAAACTCTTTAAAAAGAAGTTCGACAGTTTCTCAAAAAATGAATATATATATTTCCTACATGAACCAGTTATTTAAGCCCTGGAAGAAATGAAAGCATATATCTTTACAAAGTGTTGTACGCAAATATTCCTGGCCCTAAACTGGAAATGACCCAAATGGCCATCAATAGGCCAATACATTTTTAAAAATTTGATATACTTTTGTGCTAGAATACTACTCAGCAATAGAAAGAAATGAAGCACTGTATTAAGAGATATCACAATAGAGGTGAATTTCAGGATCTGTTGAGTGAAGAAGCCAAATAAGGAGCACAAATCCATTTAGAGCACTGTAGTAGAAAGTAGATCAGTGTGCCCCGGGCAGGGATTGAGGGGCTGGACTATAAAAGGCTTGTGGAAATACTTGGGGATTATGGAGGTATTTATTGTTTTAGGTCATGATGAAGGTTTCAGGGGTCAAAACTCATTATACACCTTAAATATATGCAGTTTATTATGTACTGCATTTCCCTGAAAATAAGACCTAACTGGAAAAAAGCCCTATCATGATTTTTTCAGGCCACTTGTAATATAAGCCCCACCCCCAAAATAAATCCCAGGTAAGATCATCAGCCAGATGGATGCATTTAGTACAACTGTTACAACATATGGTAGACATATTGAACTATAATATAACTATATTAATACATAATTAAAATAGACAATAATACTTAAAATAAATGATAATATAATTTACAATTCAGTTTTTGTTAATACCCAAGTGGGTGCATTTTGACAAAAGATAAACACCTATGTAAACAGTTACTGAAGACTTATACTGAGTGACCAACTGGAGTTCAGACAAGATGCATGAACAATGTATGCACTTGATAATGAATGGACGTGGCGGAGTCTAATGTGACTCTTTATAATTCAATAAACTGTGCATTGTAAAGCATGTACTTAATACATCTGTATGAAATAAACGTTTTCTGAATTTTGGTGCTTGCAATTTTTTCTTGCTTTTTTGTGGACCATCATTCTGGGTTTTGTTTGTATTTATTTATTTGTTTGTTTGTTTGTTTATTTTTTGGATCATCACTCTTAACTGCCATCATTTTGGTTGCCACTCCTGTCGCCTAAGTCTTCAGTTAACACCTGAGTTAATGGAAACCGTGAAGCCCAGCCTGCAAGGGGTTGTGACTCGGGTGAAGAACTCACGGGCTAAAGTCACTGATGCTGCGTTGCCAGTGCACTGTGAGCAGCTGCGTGGACGAGATGTGCTCATTTAATTAAGATGAGCTTTATTGCTGGACATGAGAGAGTGGGGCCAATGGTTCTACAGGAAATGGAGTCACCAGACATTCAGGCCATGATTTGGGGTGTGGAAACTATGACGATGTTCCAGAAGAAGATAAGATTGCATTTGAACAAATGTAAATTTTGGTATACAAATAAATGTAGATTTTTGTACATGAAGAAATGTAGATTGTTGCACCTGAATAAATGTAGATCACTGTACATGAAAAATAACATATCTCCTAAAAAAAGCTCTATTTCATCTTTTGGATCAAAAATAAATGTAAGAGAAGGTCTTACTGTCAGAGAAATATAGTATTAATAACACCTGAACAAAGACTGGTAGAAAAAGACCAATCTGTTGGAGAGGGAGGTTGTGCATCAGCTAGTAAAGGACAGAAACAGAGTGACTTTCTTGGTGCAGTCCTCTGTGGAGGCAGACCACAGAAAGGCTTCCCCTCTCTCCTGGGATTCTCTCCCAAGCTAGGCTTCAACCCCACTCCAGGAGACGAAGGTCTATCTCCTTCACAGGCAGGTCAGACCTGGTACAGGACAGGCCCTGAGATGTTCAATGGCCGTATTTCCATTTGTCCTGTGAACCAGTTGGCTTTGACTTTTAATAAATCTCTTTTAGCTTTTTTTGATTTGGGTGAGTACAGGGTTTAAAATCAGGAAGGTTAGTGCTATGGTTTGGATATGGTTCAAACCCATTTAAACTCATTCTGAAAAAATATTTTTATACTTTCCTGGTGTGTGTGGTACTGGAGATTGGGCCCAGGGCCTTGGACATACTAGGTAAGTGCTCTACCATAGCTATACCTCTGGCCCAGGATGTTGAAATGTGATTCCTAATATGGCTGTGTTTGGAGGTGGGACCTCAAGAGACTGGGTAAGGTTCTTGATACTGGATTAATTCTCTCAAGAGTGAGTTGGGTATTATGGATCCAGGTTAGCTATCATGATGGAGGATCATCCTAAAATGAGCTTGGCAACTCCCTTGGTCTGTTTTACACACATGATCCTCCACACATGCCACTTCCTTTCCCACTTCTTGATCATGACATGCCACACCATGAGATCCTCACCAGGAGCAGAGAAGGTGAAAGTGCTGCGCTTTTAGACCTATAGAGCCTAGAGCTGAAATAAATCTTTTTTTTTCACATATTACCCCACCTCAGGTATTTTGTTATAGCAACAGAAAACAGGCTAATGCAGCTAGGGCATCTCTAACTTAAAATCAAAGTTAGAGGGACTCCAGTATTTTGGATTTCTATCAGCACAAAGCCACAAACACCAGGCTTCTCCAGGAAGCCTGAGAACCTGAGCACAGTTTCCTTACCTGGGCAAGGTCTGACTCCACATGTGATACTGAATTATCTGTAATCAGTGAAAACAAAATCAGGTCCACTACAGTGCTCTCCAGCCTCAACGACTGAGAGGGGAGACTGGGACAGCCCAAGGGATAAAGGAAGCTTCCTCCAGAGCAGGTGCAGCCACTGGAGCAAGAGTAGAAGTACAAGAGAAGTGGGACAGGTAAACTCCACGGTCTCTAGCAACATGTTGAGGGGCCTCAGATTTCTGCCACTCCCTGGCCCCCCACAGCCCTAGTACAGGCCCTATTGTCTTTGATGGAGGGCAGCCAGGGGACCTTGCTAGGAGGCCCTGGCAGTGGGCTTGGGGGGCCTTGTATTGGAATTGCATAGACCTATCTCATTTCCCTCATTGGGCTGCAGTCAGAAAAGCTGGCTGCCTCAGGAAAGGTGAGGAATTTCCTATCTTGCATAGACCTAGAAGGCTCAAAAACAAAATGTTTTTGCTTCCCCAGAGTACTTTTTGCTCCTGCCTCTCTACCTTCTCAGGGCAAGTCCCAGCCTCAGAGAGTGTAGTACAGGTGGGACGGAACTCCTAGGTGCTGTCAGGTAGCCAAAGCTCCAGCCTACTCTCCTTCAAGCTGGTGGCAGTGCACACGATGATCCCATCCCCTCCTGGTGCTTCCCATGGCCTATTTCCTGGCCCTGGGCTTCAGCAAAGCCAAGGCACCCAGCCAGTCAGTCACTGGGGGCTACAAACCTACCGCACCTCCCCGTACCACCCGTGGAGTGGAGATGTGTGGAGAATAGCTGGTGCCTGTATTGAACTCCAGGCTCTCAGGCCAGATCTAGGCTTTGGGCAGTCTGAAGCTCCATGTCCTCCTCTGTCCTCACAGAGATAAACAGAAAATATTGTAATTGTGGAAAATGCACCAAATGCACCTACTGAGCTTGCCACTTGGCAATGCAGTCTACTACACAGTGGGGCTGTTTCCCCTCAGGGTTGCTAGGCTCACTGGGAGCTGCAGGTCACCTCTGCTGTCCAAAACCTCAAGAGTATCATAATGCATGTTGCTAGTGAGGGAATGAGCGATACCTAAAATCAGTAGTATGGTTTCTGTTGAAGGTGTAATGCTTTCACACCACCCTGAGGTTGAAAACCTCTAAGTGGTCCATCACAAGCTGGGGACCGTCTGCACTTCTCATCAAGGATAACATCTGTGCTGCAGATAGGCGAGAGGACCAGCTCAGCCCCACCCACCTGAATAGCCATCGACCCTAGGCTTTCACCCAAGGATTGCTGGCTTATTTTTATGTGACCTGAGGCAAGTTGTGTTAGGAATATAAATTGGATGCTTAAAAATATCCTGCAATATAGCTCCAGGCAATTTGAGAACCCACTTTCCCTGAGTCTCTCTGGAGGAGGAGTGAGAGTACCTGACTTTGAGGGAACAACCCTGGCATTTCATTCCAGGGTCACCACTGCCTCTAACCCAGTCCTTCCTCCCAAAAGCCCTGCAGCAAGAATGAAGAGCCAGGGATACAGCTCAGCGGCAAAGGGCCTGCCTGGCAAGCGCAAGGTTACAAGTTTGATCCCTGGTACAAAAAACAAAAACAAACAAAAAAGAAGGGAAGAATGAAGTGTGCAGGGCTAAGTGCCTGCAACAAGCCTGTTTTCAGACTGCCTGTTCAGACCTTCCCTGGCAGGTGCAGGCAGTCACTGGGCCAGGGTGACCAGAACTCAGGCTGAGTCACACAGAGCACTCAGCTGTTAGGAATTCTTCAGTGAGAAAACCTGCTAGCCCTTCACACATGCTGCAGCGGGATGAAGGAGCAGGGAAGACTCTGGATTCCAGGTAAGTGGCTTCTTTTGGGCAGCCTGAGGAAAGCAGCCCTTACTATCCTGGAACCCACCACCCTGTCTACAGATGGTGAGGCCAGCATTGCTAAGGTGAAAGGACATGTCCAAGGTGACAGAGTCATAGCAGGCAGACCCAGGGCTCATATTCAGGCTTTCTGATGACAAAGCCAGGCACATTTATCATGCTGGCCACATGTGGCCAGACAGCTAGTAATATGACCCCCAAAAATCGTGCAATTTTAACATTATTATTATGACTGTTAGTGATATTTTTCATGACTTGAGGGCACAGTGCTCAAGTGTGGGCTGCAGGGGTGACCATGGGACACTGTGTAGGGGAACATGTAGTGTAATTTAACCTATTTTCAAGGTTAAAGTACCCAAAGGGTAAAATTAGATGAAAAATTCCTGAGGAGCATCTTGAGAACTCACTAAGAATTGTGACTCTTTTCACCCAACCAGATATTGTTGAGTTAGTTCCACAGAAGCAAGACCAAATATTCTACTAGGCTTATGCTTATGCTACCCTCTTTTTAGATGTTAATAAGAATATTTTAAAGGAAGTTTTGTAACTTACACACATTCGCAATGTTACATATTTTATATGAGACCCAAAACAATTCCTCTCCACTCAGGTGGCCAAGGCAAGCCAAAAAGCTGGACGCCATACTCTAATGGATCCAGCTATGTCTGGTGGCACCATGGTGAGCTCGCATAGTGCCACGGAGGACATATTATTAGCTGACCATGTGCTGGAGTCCTCACAACCAAGAAAGATGGCAAAGCAGAGACAAGCCAGGTAAAGGGCAATGAGTGTGTGCAGGATCATGTGTGTGTGTGTGTGTGTGTGTATGTGATTTCATTCCAAAGAGAAACAAATCAGTCTGGCTTATCATCTATCTGTGGCTCAGAGGCTGTATCACTTTGCGTCCCCTCTGTGGATTCAGGTAAGAGACAGATAGAAAGTGGCATTTTGAACTCCCGGCTGTTGCCACATGCTCAGAAGCAAGCACCACATTCCAAGCTTCAGCACTCTGTCCACTACACAGATGATACTACGGTTATCACCAATTATTGATAATGATGCAATGTGATGTAGACTATAGACACAAGAATACTACGAGGCCTTTAGCTGACTAAAAGAAATGATGTACAACAACCACAACAATATCTGGCAAATAGTAAATATAAAAATAAATACCTTTTGACTTTCCTCACCCTGCTGATGGTTTTGATTGGGCAAACTCACCTGACAATGGCTGCAGTGAGACAAGTCTCCCAAATCAGTACATTAACATGGAATCAGGTGGAAAGGGAATTAACAGCTGCCATTGAGATGAAATCATAACAGTTTGTCACCCAGCTCAGCAAGCTATGGTTGCACAGGATGCTCACAGCCCACTCAGTTATCTCCACCTCTCATGACAGGAGGTGGATCACATACATATCTTCCTCCATATTGGAGGAAGCTGGGACCCCAAGAAACAATCTGGCCTGTCCTGGGATCCTGGGCCACTAGGGCGAGGACACGGCTGGCTGGGTACAGCTAAGGTGCCTGGAGGGCAAAGGCACATCCCTTAAATTTGGCCTGAGATCGCTGTTCATGCCCAGGGCCATTATCAGAGGTTTGCTTCCCTGGGGCTGTCCTTTTGCTTCCACTGATCACAGTCCGGGTTTGAGGCTGGAGCGGAAGGGCCAGGACCAGAGGTGAGAGGCTCTAGATACAGAGCTGTCATATTGAGCCTGGGCCTCCCTCATCGGGAGTGGGATGATTACAGGTCAGAGAGAGGCAGCAAGGATGTGGGCACAGGGAGCCAGCAACAGACTAGAGCTCCAGCTACCCAGCTCCAACGAGGCAGGACTAAAATATAACTCAGGCTTTCCCACAGCTGTGCTTCCTGCTGTCTGCTGAGAACGAGTGCAGGAAGGCTCCTTCCTGGAACCCAGAAAGGACCATCGCCTTGACTTAGTGGCTGGGGACTAAGGATCTAAAGTGAATAGAACTGGTGGTCTAGTTTTTGGTACTTGCTAGTGATTCTCCAATCCACTCACCTGACTCAATCATTAATCTGACTGCCACTGTTCCACTTGGAGAGAAGAGACAAGGATTAGGTCTGCCCTCCACTGGAAATGACGAGAACTAAGATTAAAAAGCAGTTCATAGATGAGTACCAATGATGCTGTATAGACTACAGCTATGAACGTTTTGAGAAAGGGAAGGAAGTAGGAAAAAGGGAAGAACAGAGAGCACAGAGAAAAAGAGAGGAGAAATACGGGGTGGTATGGTTTCTATTTTGATGTCCCCCAGGAGCCTCATGCATTCATAGGCAAGGCTTTTGAGAGGTGATTGATCATGGAGGCCATGGCTGGCTCTGTTAGGAAGTGGGGTCTGTTGGAGGCTGGTCACTCAGGCAAGACCTGGAAGTGTATTTCCCTTCCCAGCTCCCTTCTCTATTTGCTGGCTGCCATGCATGAGCAGAGCAGCTTTCCTGTGTGCAGAGCCTTCTGTTATGCTGTTTTTATGGTTAAACCTGCCTAACATGGACTGAAATGTCCCAACAGTGAGCCGAAAGAGACCTTTCCTCTTTCAAGATGTGGTTGTCAGGTATTTTGTCCAAGAGGTAGGAAAGGGAAAGATAGGGAAAGAGAGGGAGGGAACAGGGGAAGGGAAGGTGAGGGAGAAAGAGAGACAGACTGAGACACTCGTGCCCGTCTTTGAGTCTACTGACCCACAAAGTTGTTCCTTTCTGGAACAACTTTTTGTTCTGTTTTCAACTGATGAGAAGATATTTTTGAAGACAGTTCCTAAACACAAAATGAAACAAATTCTTGTTCTCATGAAGCCAACACATTAACCTTAGACATCACGATCCCGGAGCAACAAAGCAGAAAGTGTGTGGGCTGACGTGGCTGGAGGTCATGTCCTGTTATTCACTGGCAGGGCCCCTGTGGGCAGCTGTCTCAGCCTTGCAGACACCAGTTTTATTCATCTGGAGTTAGTTTCAGAGTGTACAGTAGAATTAATATGAGAATTAAATAAAACAAGTCCACTTTTCTAGACCACTAGACTTTTTCTATCAAAATTATTTCTTAAAAATACTAATGTGTAGTATTTTAGTTTAAACCCAAATGCAGTATGAAATTTTGTAAAACTCTAATTTAGAGAATGGGTTTAATACTCACATGATGAAAGCAATTTGTTATCTTTCATGCTAATTCTAATACAACAACTAGGATAACCTGTTCCACAAGCTGGACCTATCCGCTCCTCTTAAGACTGAACATGGAGCCTCCCACAGGCTTCGTCCCTGTGGCCTCAGGGTCTCCCTGTACACAGCAAGAATGCTCCTTATTTTCCCCTTTATGGCCTTTCCTTTTCTTTCTGAGAGATTAGCATGAAACACAACTTAATTCTGAATTTCTCCTTAAAAACACTTTTTTCCCTACGGGTCAGCTTTTGCTGGTCAGCTAGTCACTTTCTGAAGCTCCATATTTATGGATCTAAATTTGCACTCACTGCATATGTTTGCCTTTTTTCTTGGGTCTGCTAAAGAGTCTTTTTAGGGGTTGAACAGGAACTATTTCCCTTAGTTACTACAATGCAAAACACTCTTCCATCAGCAAATCTGAATCACTCCGAGCCTTGTTATTGTATGGAAATTCAGTAGGTCACCAACTGAGGGGGTGCGCTGGAAGTCAATGCTTCTTGCTTCCTTTATTTGGTGTTCAAAATCCAGCATGGTCCAAAGATCATGGACCAGCCTTTCCCTAAACACCAGGATTAGTACCAGGGGACTAATTAAAGGAGGGATTTTTCTGTGTAGCTGAAGGGCAGCCTGGCCCCTTCCCATTTCCTGGACAACTTGGCAAGCTGTAAATCCCCAGGGAGGCATCTGGCCTCCCCTTCAATGAAAGTCTGTCTCCAAACCAAATAGAACCTGCTTGCACGATCAGCCAAAGGGCTACTTTTATGGCATTAGAAAAGATTCTTCTTCCAGTAGCCCTGCTTTCTTGTGGGCTTCCTTCTTCCCATCAACTTCTCTAGAATCTAAGCAGCAGGTGGGGAGAGAAGTGTGCAAAGAAAAGAATGAAAGAAACATGACATATGACACTCCCAAAAGACCCCTAGCCAGTAACGATAGGGTGGCTAGAAGGGAGACAGGGATTTCTGCAACCATGGCCTTCTTACGGGCTTACGAGGCTTAACCCCATGCTAAGCAGGGAAGTATAACATCCAAACCACCCCGCAGCCCTGCCACTGGGCCTGGAAATCACACTCCTCATCACAGTAACATAATTCAGGCCTTGTTGTGCTACTGGGGGCACAGTGCTTTGATGCTGGATTGCATTCCTGACTGAGGTCTTCAAGCAGAGAAATGGTAGATATGACCTACTATAGGCTGCAGAAGTAGACAGAGGTCTCTATATTGTCTAGTTGGTACAGTGAGGCTCCGGATCTGTGATATGTGCACACATAAACACATCTATACTTGTGCATCAATTTGTGACATGAAGGATCCACCTGCTACACACATCCTATTCTGGATTTAACATATAAAATACTGTTTATACACTGACAATGTTTTCTTAATTGCATGTCTTCTTAGAGTTTAAAAGGCTGAGAACAGATGTTTTGGGGTAGACTAAATTTCTTAATATATTTTTAAAAGACATGTTAAAATCAGTGTTTACCCTGCCTCAGTAAATTTCTCTTTAAACAACATAAATATGTAACAAGCTGTTTGTGTTGCAGTTCACAGCCAGCAGAGGTCAGGCAACTGGACAGGCTGCTGAGTTCCACAGGACCTGTCCACAGTGTGGGGAGAGCTAAGGGGCTCCGGATGTCTGGGGCTGATGGGAAAAAGACACCCTCTCTCCCCGACACCTGCAGTGTGACGCATGTGGGTGCCTTTGCCGGACCTGCTGTCTTCCTTAGCAGCTCTTCAGCCAAGCAAATCCCCTGATAAATAGGCCTGTTGATTTTTATCTTTATTCAAGAGATTAGCTTTTTCTTTCCTTTTTAAACTTACACCTACATCATCTGTCCTCAGGTGCCTCTAATAGGCCCAGCAGGCCTCCAGTTAAATAAACAAATCATTAGGCTGAGGAACTATGGCAAAATGAGCATAATCAGCAGATTATTAATCCATGAATGCTGACCTTGACAAAGTCACTGCAGGGGAAAATAGATTTAAAATATTCTAGCCCAAGGAGACCCCCTCCCAATGACTCAGGCTAGCTAGTGATTTACGGCAGTTCAGGTGTTCCTGGCTCTGCAAGAATTTGATCCGATAGGCTCCATTTTGGGCTAGAAGGGATCACTGTCTGGTTAATTCTAGGGATATCTGCTTCCCTGGCCTGAGGCAGAAAGAAGACACATTTGTTAGAGGCAGCTAAAGAGCTGGATAGCAGGACAGGAAGTTGAGAGACAGTATGCGTACCTACAGGGGACACTAGCTCAGCCTCAGCCTGCCTCCTTGGTCAGCCCTGAACACATGCTCACACAGCATGCCTTGCTTCACACAAGTAGTGAGGAAGACATAGGCCCTCCCACAGGAAGATTAATGAACCAAACAATGACAGTAAAAGTCTTAAATAAAAGGTTTTTTTTTTTCCCCTGATGCTTAGAGCCCTGCATAATCACTGTGCCTGCCACACTGGCCATCTTGCTGTTCCTGGAATCAGCCAGCTTTATACCTACCTCAGGGCCTTTGCACTTACTCTATCTCTTACCTAGAATATTCTTTTTCACAGCTTTTTTTTTTTTTTTTGTACTGGGAATTGAACTTAGGACCTCGTGCTTACCAGGCAAGTACTTAAACCACTGAGCTAAACCCCTGTCCCCTCCCCACAGCTCTTTAGTGTCTTCATCACACAACTAAGAACATACCCTTCTGCCCATATCTTCTCATGTCCTGCTAATCTTACCAGTAACACTTGCCAGCATTTGCAACTGAAGCAGGTGCTGACCACTGCCCTGTTCCCATCAGAATGCCAACACTGTGAAGGAAGGAGCCTCTACTACTTGTGCACAGCAGTTTCCCCAGAACACGCCTGGCACAAATAAATATAGGTGCTCAGCAGAAATCTGTTGGTAGTAAATGTGCTAAGAGAAGCCCAGAGTATCAGAACTCAGCCTGAGTGGTGAGGGAAGGCCTCCCAGAGAAAGGAGCATCTGTGGGAGTCCACCAGGGGAGAGAGGTTCGTAGAGGGGAGATCAGACCAGTGTTCTGGATGACTGAAAGACCTTGGGAAAAAGCTGAAGTGGTGAGGAGTCCCCAGGTCTGGTGAACTGTCAGATTCAGTCCCCAGCAGAACTGTCCCTAGAGACAGGTCCTGCAGTAGGACAGATCAGAGGGTAATGCATTGCTGAACAGTGCCATCTTGTGGTCAGAGCCTTGGAATTCAGCTCAGGAGTCTGATTAGGTCATTGTCTAATTTCCCTTCCTGGATTTGCTCTTCTGCTGAACAAACAGGAAAGCTGATCCTTGGATAAGAGCACGCCAAAGTGTATTTTATCCCATGTAAAAGTTCTATAGTTGTCATAATAGCAAATACTAGCTGAGTGCCACCTTATTCTGGGAACACTGCATATTCATTCATTCATTCATTCATTCATTCATTCATTCCTGACCTAACTGTGAGCGGCTCTTCTTATCCTGGCTCACTGAAGAGGCTGTGAGGCCTGGGAGTGAATTCAGGGTGGCAGGGACAGTAAGTGGTCAGCAGGTTTCTCACCAAGGAGTCCCTCCTGCTTCACTTTCCCTGTCACAGCCAGGTACCATGCTAAGAAGCAGCCAGAGGGTAGTGGGAGGCAAGTGTCCTCACCAGCAGCTGAGGACTCGGAGCCAGAAAAGCAGCCAAGACAGCAAGAATTCCACAGCTGAGGATGATGTGGGCCACAGACTTGAGCTTGCCGAGGGCCTGGGCACAGTGCCAGGGGTGTCCCTGTGCCAGGTTCCCCCTGCCAACCCCAGGCAGAGGCAGCCCGCATGCCGCTGGGCCTGAGTGCAGCTGTGTCTCCCAGCCTTGTTCACCATTTATGGTATCTGAGCTTGTCTGGCTTGACAGATCATAAATCCCCCCATGGAGGGGGTGCTCACGGGTGCAGGCTGCTAAGAGCAAACCCCGACTCCTGCAGAGTTCTTGCTAGAGCCTCTCTCCTGCTGTTTCCAATGCATCTGCATGGGCAGTCACCCTAGGACTCAGGAGAATAGCCCCAAAGAGATCTTGATCACTCATCTGGGGACCCCAGCTACACAACTAGCTCAGCTGGCTCTGTCTAATTCAATCTAAGCAAAGACAACTCAGGGAAGTTGCTGGATTAACTGTGGTCTTGGCAGGAGGAAGCTGGGAAGGAAACATCGGAAAGAAAGCAGAGCTGCATGGCCAGGCCACCATGTGCCATTAAGAGCCTGTCTGGGGGTTGGGGGGTGGGGACCTCAGAGAAGAGCTCCTGTTGGGAAGGGTCAGGAGACTAGGCTCTGAGCTGTTGCTGTTTCCTCAGAAGTTCTGCAGTACAGTCTCCTGAGGCCTCCAAGCCATGGAGAATAACAGAGGATAAATAAGATAAAAGTGCACACAGAACCCTGGCTCAGGGTCTCCGGGGGCCAGTGTGGCTCTGGCTGGAGCACAGAGGGCTTCCTGGAAGGAAGGGGCAGCCTGGTTCACTGAGAACTCCACACGGGGGCAACTCTTCAGAGAAATCTGGGTCTACTCTCAGCAGGGAGCCTCAGAGAGCCAGTGTGGGCCACATTCTCCACTGGTGCCAGTTTCTTTGTCTGCAGAGAACAGATGGGGCCCACTTCACCTGGGCTAGATCTCCCTCTGGGCCAGGGGCGATGTACTCTGCAAAAGGACAGCCACGGGATGAGCCCGGGCATCACCATCCCAAGGCCTGGCTCAGAAGGCCAGCTTTGCTGCCCACATGGTGCACTTGGCTGGTTGACACTGACTTCATAACACCTCTAGCTCCTTCTGTGTATTACAGGGACAGCAACCTGGAGGGCCCCAGCAGTGCCATAGGAGAGGTCAAACAGTGGGCTGTGCCCCTTTTCCTTTCTGAGAGGCCATCTCCTGCAGCTCCCAGAGTTGGCTGCTCCCACTTCAGGGGCTCTCTTGAGATCTGAGGTGGGGGCACAAAGACAGAGGAGACATGGTCTGCTGCTAGCTCAATGGGAAAACAGACACACTACATGCAGTCCAGCACCAGAGGACCCAGTCCTGCTCAGGCACTGGGAGCACAGACCTAAGGCGAGGATGAGAGTCAGGCTTACCTGAAGTCCCAGACCCAAGAAGCACCTCCCTGGGAACTGCTGCTGTGCCCTCCAACCCCACAGCCCAGGTGGATGAGTCTGGAGTCTGAGGCTCCTGTGACTTCTGAGGACTAAGTGCTTGGCTGACCAATGGATGCCTGTGATAATCAGATTACTGGGCACAGGCTGGTGATGGAGAAAAGTGAACAGGGAGTGGTGGGAGGAGCAAGAGCAGAAGAAAGGGGCAACCTGACATCCTCCAGAAGCCTCAGTGTGCACACTCTGTTTCCAGTGCCCAGTTGCTCATTTGTGAGACCCCCTTCTAAGTCTTCTTGCAGACTGGGTGGTTTTTTTTCCTACCAGGCCAGAAGCTTGGGGGCCCTCAGGAGCTTGGGGACCAGGGTCCCTTGCCTCCTTCCCCTGCATTTCCCATGGCATCAGCAGAGTAAAGCAGTGAGGGACTGGCTCCCTCTACAGCAGAGCCTTGTCAGTGTGAACTTCCATCAGGCATGGGCTTTCTAAGGCACCTCTCCTCTGTCCTCAGGTTCCTGCAGCTTATCTGTGGCAGCACTGCCTGCCATCTGTGGCCTGCAGTAATGCCCTGTGCACCTCTACTTCCTGGATCTGAGCCAGTCATACTCTTTTCTACAAATGTCCTTTCTCCAGAGCTGCTAGATCAGCCTGAAGGAAAGGGGCTTTCTGCAAAGTGTCTGGAAGCTCTTACCATGGACGGTGACCCTGGCGCTGCAGGACACTTGGCCTGAGGCATTTTCAGCCAGACAGGTATAGACGCCGTCATCCTCTGGCAGAGTGTCCTGGATGTGGAGCTCAGCCATGCCAGACTGGCAGGTAGAGTGCGCATACTGGATGGGCTGTCCTGTGGAAAGAAGCACAGGGAGGTTGAGACAGGGAGTTCCTGAGACAGGACAGGAGCCCTGTCCTCAGCAGGGCCAATGCTGGGACTGGCCCATGTCCATGGTGAGCAAGATTGAGGTTGAAAACACAAGGGGAAAGGATTCTGGATGAATCTGGAAGGCAGGTGGGAAAGAGACACAGATCTGGGCAAACTATATATAAAATAGTCTCCATTTCGTATCCTCAACTTCACAGAATTTAGTGCCTGGAAAGAATCTTACTGGGTCATTTG
This sequence comes from Hydrochoerus hydrochaeris, assembly GCA_004027455.1. Lineage (NCBI taxonomy): Eukaryota > Metazoa > Chordata > Mammalia > Rodentia > Hydrochaeridae > Hydrochoerus > Hydrochoerus hydrochaeris. The sequence goes on from PVLA01001046.1 coordinate 245,006, forward strand.
GCCCCTGGCCCAGCCTCTGGCAGAGCAGACTTTGCCCAGACTCAACATGTGGCTCCCAGCTCCTTTCAGATGCCTCCAGAAACAAAGATTCCCTTTCCCGTTGTAGATATTTATCAGAAAACAATTGTGCACCCTCATCCCAGTGTCACAACCAGCTTTATTTCTTCTGTGCAGGTAGGTGCATCTTAACACCATGGAACAACCTGCTCTAGGGAACTAAGAATGACTGGTTTCCTACGAGCAGTCCTTGATCTTTGATCAAAGTCCTGCATGCAGACAGAAATGCTTATAGGGCACTTTAGTAGTTTCCCTAACATTATATGTTTCTGAGATTTTATCACTCCAGGACATGACCTTTTATTTCTAAGGGGAAAAAAATGATCTCATTATTGCAGACTCTGGTTTTAGAGCAGGAATGTGTCTGTTTGCCACATAGGAAACAACTGTCAGTCCCTTCCCTTGCCAGGCCCTGTGGTCCTGGCTTGCACTCTGGGGCGGGTGGTAGGGAGGGAGACAGTACAGAAAGAAGTGCTCTGCCTGCAATGCAGTGTTTTCTTCTGCACATAGCAACACTTCATGTCTCTGTGACAGTCTGGCCAGGAGGCAGCCAAGCACGCCCCAGGGCTGGAGGGGAGACGACTTCTCAACCCACTGCTCTCTATCAAATGAAGCAGGGTGGGAAAAGGCAGGGGCTGGGATCCTGCCATGGAAAGGCTCGAATACGGCTCTTTGCTTTTATTCTTTGTGACAATGACACCCCCAAAACCTCTTCCTTGAAATCACCAGCACATTTCCTGACAGCATCAAAGAGCCTCTGCAGTCCACACATGCACTGGCAAGCTCTGTGAGAGTCTCCATTTATTGGAACGCAACTCTTTCAGCCCCACAACCAGGGCTGGAAGGAGGCTCCCCAAAAGGAGCTGTAGGCTCAGGGCACTTTGGAATTGGGAGTCTTGAAACTTCTTAAGCATGACACTGGGCTGGACCAGCGCTAAAACCAAGGAAACCCAATTTGAGCAAGATTGCCCTCTAGTGGGAAGGGTGCAGAAACACGGAGATCTACCAAGGATTTAGCCCTGAGGGGTATAAAGCAGGTGTAAACCAAACCACAGCCCTTGGACCGAATCTGACCAGTGGCCTGTTTCCACTGCACCTACTGGGTAAGAGTAATTCTTACATATCTTAAATGGATGAAAAATGTGACAGGAGAAAAATTTCAAGATGTGAAAACTACATGGAATTCATATTTCAGTGATCATAAATAAAGCTTTATTACAACACAGCCATTGACAGCTGTATGGTAATAGTACATGGATGCTCCCACTCAAAGTCTGAGCAGACAATACTAACACAGAAGGGTCTCAGGTGATGTGTTACACGCAGACGTACTGGGGCATGGGTGGTGCACAGTCATGGCTGCTGTCCCTAAGGAGCCTATTTTATCAACATGAGAGCTAACTGAGATCCTGAACCTTCTCTCTTTCCATTCCCCACCCAGAAAGAAGTACGAAAGAGATGAAGGGTTGTCCTGGGTTACTGCTCTGTGGTAGAGAAGGACCAGCATCTGGGCTTCTTGCCTCACAGTGGACATTTGTCCATCCTCCCCAGTGCAGGCCCTACCCAGGCTCATCCAATGAATGGACTGTCCCATTATCAAATCAGAGTTGTAGCACATGTTCGAAATTGAAATTTTTTTAAAAGAGAAGGGCGATAATATTTGGTAATTAATTTTTTTCAAAGGACCTTACTTGGCTAAAAACCAAAAGAGTTGGCATGTTATTATAAGATTATAATTAACATAAAGAAGAATTACTAGCCTGGAACCTCAGAAGCACCTGCTGTTAAATAAAAGGCATGATTCCTTGAATAACTTCTAGAGTGGCTCATTAATTTGTTCATTTATTTATTTATGTACTGACTCAACAAATATTTAATGAGGACTTGTTATGAGTCTGACCAGAGGAAAAGACATTAAATTGCTCATTCATCTACATGTCAAGGATCTCACTGACGGCTTTATATAATTTGATCTCACATCACCACCCTGCAAGGTCAGTGGCATTACTGTCACCATGCAGACGAAGAACACAGGCACTGGCAGATTGTAAACATGCTCAGCCAGCTGGCAATAGACTTGATTCCTGTATTTTTCTGTGCTCTGTGCCCTTAGGGGGTACACGGTTAAGAGTGAGATGTGAGAATTAAGGCAGGGTCAAAGGGCTTGAGGGCTGGGGCAAAGCGAGGGACTCACCATTGAGTAGCCAAGTGATTTGTGGCACTGGGGTCCCCTGCACAGAGCACTGCAGCACAAAATCTTGGCCCTCGATGACTGTGCAGTCCTTCAGGACACTGGAGAAGGAGGGGGCCATCTCCACGGTGACCAGCTCTGTGAGTTCAGAAGAACAGACAGCCATCTCAGTAACAGTTTGCCCAATCTGGTGACTGACTGGAGTTACGTAAGGCCTTGCAAGCTGACACCATGCTGCTCTGAGCACCAGGCTTCCCCCACAACCTAGCTGTGCTTTTCTACCTTCCTGCTTAGAAAGCAGCAGCCCCAGGCACCTGGAGCCCAAGGCAGAGGACCTGGCAGGGGCCTCTCATAGTCTCTCTCTCTCCTCATTACACAAGTGTGAACATTGTTTCTGTTTTATTTTTTTATTTTTATTTTTTGTCTTTTTGGGACAGTGTCTCACTATGCAGTTCAGGCTGGACTTGAGCCCATTTTGTAGCCAATGCTGGTCTTGAACTCACAATGATCCTCCTGCCTTAGCCTCCAAAGAGCTGGGATTACAGGCATGTACCACCATGCCTGGCTTGTTTCTAGTTTTTTAAATTGTTGTTTTGTTTTATTGTTATTCTTGTTTCTGTTTCTTCCTTTCCCTTCTGTCTTCTTTACTATTTCCTAATGCTTACATAAATTTCCATTGTCCTTCAGCCTTGTTTCTAATCTCTTTCTCTTCTATTTCTCTATTTTTTCCCTTAACCCTTTTTAAGTTTTCTCCTGAGGGGAAAATTTCCATATATTCTGTATATAATTTTCTAGTTTGTTTTAGGTTTTGTTATATAACTATGAATCTTGTCCATATGTTAAAGGTGACAAATTAATAGTTACCACTGTTTGTCATTTTCCAGGCTGAGTTTGACACTTGTTATTGCTGATTGCATGCTTTTGCCAAGGTGGCATAGATGTTCTAATAAGTTGGTCCTTGTATGACAAGACTGAGATTGCCTGAAGGTCATAAACAATGCTATAGACGAGTGACAAAGAACCAGGGGCTAGGCCAAACAGGCAGCAATTTTTCATTCACAATAAATTGAAGAGCTCGGATCTTGCAACAGACTCAAAACCCAAAAGCCAGCTATACCTGTAAGACATCTTTGAGAAGTTATCATTTAATGGTTCTGGATACTAGCAATAAAACTTCCTACCATAAACAATTTAAAACCATCAATGCAGGAATTAAACTAAAGGACAATAGAAAATAAGAAGACACAGAAGCAAGATGTAACCTCAGACTTCTAGCTCACCAAAGTCAAGCTTGGGGGCAATGAGATGGAACAATTCAAAAGTCACCCATCTGGGCTCTCTGAAGTGGTTACAGCAAAAGTAACAAAGCAGATAAATGAGTATAGAAAACAAATCAAATGAGAAGTAAGTTTTCAGATAACTACAGAGATAATGACCACAATGAAGGACATGGTTAGTCAACCTAGACTAGATACAGATAAAGAATAAAAGAGTTTAAGAAAATGGTGGAAACCATGCCCAACATAGGAAAGAAACGGAATCCATGAAACAGGTTCAAATAGCTATCCAGGAGATTAAAAATTCTATTGAAATATATGAAGTGGAATGAACCAATGTGAAGACAGAATATCAGATATAGAAGCTAGGATTGCAGTTAGTGATTATGAAAAGAAAGATTTTTTTAAAATAGCAAGGATCACAAAAAGTCAATCCAACAGCTACTAGATGACACAAAGAAGAATAACATAAGATTAATTGGCATCAATGAAAAAGCAGGAGTTAGCAAAAATGATATAAAAAAATCTATTCACAGAAGCAATGGCAGAAAACTTTCAAAACAGGGAAAAAGAATTTGACACAGAAAAGTGAGACAGAACTCCAAATAGCCATGATTTTAAAAAAATCTATACCAAGGTATATAAAACACTCAAGATTTCAGAATTCAATTCCAGAACAGACTGTTAAAAAGTGTTAGAGAAAACCAAATCACATATAAAGAAAAGCCCATCAGAATCATATCCAATTTCTCAACACAAATCCTTAAGTCAAGGAGATCTTGGAGAGAATTATTTCAAGCCCTAAAAGAAAATAACCTCCAATTCATAATGATGTATCCTGTAAAACTATCATTCAAAATTGATAGAGAAATAAGATACTTCCATGACAAAGAATACTGAAGAAATTCATGACCACCAAAAGAGACACTGAAGACTACAATTCTATTTACCCCCAACAGAAGAAATACACAAGGCAAAGAAAGTAATTAAACAGAGGGGAAAGAAAGGGAGCCAACAACAGGAAAATAACATGACAAGGATTAGTCAATACATGTCAGTTATAACCATCGATGTAAATGATTTCAATTCACCAAACAAAAGAAACAGACCTGCAGAATGGATCAAGAAACAAGATCTAACTATATGCTGCATTCAAGAAACATATTTAATTCAAAAAGAAATTCATAGACTGAAAGTCGAAGGATGGAAATTGCATATTCCATGCAACAGAAAGCCAGAAAAAAAGCAGAGACAGTTATTCTATTTGTATTTTTTTTAATCGGTAACAGGGATCGAACTCACGACTGCATGCTTGTAAGGCAGGCGCTTATGCTGCTGAGCTAAATCTCCAGCCCCAGCTATTCTATTGTAAACAAAGTAGATTCCAAGCCAAGAATGATCAAGAAAGACAAAGAAGGTCACAACATCGTTGTTAAGGGGATGATCCAAGAGAATAACAATCACAGATACATATGCGCCAAATACTAATTTGATGGAAGACACAGAATAGACAGATTCCCAGATACATATAAGTTACCAAAGCTGAATCAAGGCATAAAAATTCTAAATAACCCATTAGTCAATGAAATTAATTAAAAACCTATGAACAAAGAAAAGCCCTGATCCTGTTGGATTCACAGCTGAAATTTATAAGAAATTTAGAGAAGACCTGACACCACTACTCTTTAAATTCTGATGAAATTGAAAAAGAAGCAATATTCCCAAACTGGAAGCAAGCATTATCCTGATACCAAAAGCAGAGAAGGATCCAAGCAGAAAAGAAAACTGCAGGTCACCCTCCCTAGTGAACCATGCAAAAATCCTTAGTAACAAAATGGCAAACAAAGCAGCAAATCATCAAGAAGATGATATACCATAACCAAGCAGAATTCATCCCAGGAATACAGGGATAATTCAACATATGCAAATCAACAAATATAATACACTATGTTAACAGACCCAAGGACAAAAACCACATGATCATCTCAATAGATACAGAAAGAGCTTTGACCAAGTCTAATACTCATTCATGATAAAAACCCTGCAGAAAACTGGAATATATGGTCTTTATGTCAATTCGATAAAAGCCATATGTATGACAAACCAACAGCTAATATCATATTAAATGGACAAAAACTAAAAGCTTTCACTCTGAAATCATGAAAAAGGCAAGGATGCCCACTGTCACCACTCTTATTTAATATAGTTCTAGAAACATTAGCCAGAACAGTTAGACTAGAGAAAGAAATAAAAGGAATAAGGATAAGAAAGAAAAAAGTTAAATTATCATTATTTGTATGATATTCTACATCGAAGATCCCAAAAAATCCACCAAAAGACTTCTAGATTTAATAACCAAATTTAGTTAGCATAGCTGGATACAAAGTCAACACTCAAAAGTTAATAGCATTCTTGTACATAAATAACAAACTCATTGAGGCACAAACTAGGGCATCCATACCTTTCACAATGGAATGAAAAAATATTTAGGAATGTATCTAATGAAGGAAGTAAAAGACTTTTACATTGAAAATTAAAGTACTCTGAAAAAGGAGATTGAAGAGAATATCAAAAAATATAAATATACTCCCTGTTCTTGGATACCACAGAATAAATATAGTGAGAATGGGCATGCTTCCAAAACTGATAAAGATTTAACACATTTCCAATCAAAATACCAATAGCATACTTCACAGAACTAGAAAAGACAATCCTAAAGTTCATATGGAACCAGAAGAGATCTATAATAGCAAAAAACAATTCTTAGTAACAATTCTTGGCAACAATTGTGATATCAAGGGACATCACAATCCCCAAATTGAAATTATACTAGAAAGCTACCATAACAAAAACAGTATTGTACTGGCAGAAAAAACAGACCTGAGTCTCAATGGAACAGAATAGAAGATGTGTGAACAATCCCAAACACACTCAGCTACCTTATCTTTGACAAACAGGCTAAACACCTTCAATGGGTGTTTAATAAATGGTGCTGGCAGACCAGGAAATTTAGCTCAGTGGCACAAGTGCCTGCCTAGCAAGTGTCAAGGTTGTAAATTCAATCCCTGATATCAATCAATCAATCAATCAATAAATAAATAAATGGTGCTGGACAAACTGGTTTCCCTATGCTGAAGACTGAACCTATACCCATCTCTCATCATGCATTAGACTAAAATAGAAATGAATGAAAGATCTAAATATTAAGACAGAAACACTTATTCTGTTGGAAGAAAGAATAGGTAAAACTCTTCAAGACTTATTTGCACTCAAAGATTTTATGAACAAAATCCCAATTGCACATGAAATACTACAAAGAATCAACAACTGGGATTACATAAAATTAAAAAGCTTTTGCACAGCAAAAGAAAACAGAGTGGAGAGACAACCTACAGTATGGGAAAATAACTTTACCAGCTACTCCTCCAACAAAAGACTAATATCTAGACCATATAAGGAACACTTTTCATATGAAGTAAAAAATGGCAAATAAATATATGCAAAAATGTTCACTGTCACTCAAGAGATGCAAATTAAAACAACACTGAGAGTGCATCTCATTCCAGAAGGAATGGCTATTATCAAGAAATCATCCAATAACAAATGCTGGTAAGGCTGTGGTGAAAAAGGAACTCTTTGCTATTGTTGGTGGCAACGTAAATTGGTACAACCACTATGAAAATCAGTATGGAGATTCCTCAAAAAACTAAAACTAGAGGATTCATTTGACCCAGCTGTCCCCCTCCTCAGTATCTTCCCGAAAGCATTAAAAGCATACCACAGTGATATATGCATACCTGTGTTTATAGCAGTCCAATTTACAATAGCTAGATCTTGGAAATGGCCCATATGCCCATCAACAGATCCATGCATAGAGAAAATGTGGTATTTATAGTGGATCACCTAAATTCATGGGAGTTATATTCCTAGAGCTCCTGCTAATTGTGAAAAACCACAATTTGAGAAAGGGTCAGAAAATGAATGCCTATTTTTATAGTTTAAACTCTAAATATGCTATGTCTCCCATAGTTGTGTATTTCATTTAATAAAATACTGTACTAATAAAGCCTTGGATGGCATTTTGGTGGCATGTTAGGGATCTTAAGGCTTTAAGAAAAACAAAACCAAGAACACTTGAGATAGCTACATGCATTACAGCTACCTGTTATGATGCAGGAATGTTGGTCCAGCTGTCAAAAATAGGTTACAGGGCAGCAGCCAATCAGTAGCCAGGAGAACTGAATAATGCTCTCAGATTGCATACTTGCAAACCTCTCACCAAAAAACAATCGTAGAGAATATTTGCAGATTTTACAAAATTGGGGGGGTTTCCACAAACAATTATTATTTAGGTTATATGGAAAAATCCTCAAATGACTGAGGCTGTGAACTCTGAACCACAACTTCACGTGGATCTGCTGTGTATGCAATGGAGCACTACTCTGCCATAAAGAAGCATAAACTCGAGTCATGTGTAGGTAAATGGATGTACCTCAAGACCATAGTTTTAAGTAAAATAAATCACTCTGCACATTTAAATAACACATTGTTTCTCTTGTGTGAGAAACTCACACAAGTGAATAAGGAGCAAAATAGGAGGCAGATTTGGAAGTAGGAAGGACATGTTCAAATGGAAAGGAAATAAGGGAGGATGGAGGGGAAAAGGAAGGAAGGAAAAAAGGATTAAAAAAACAGAATGGAAGGAAACAAAGCTTTTGTAAATGGGGAGGGGAAGAAGGATTGCAGGAAAGGCAGGGGAATGGGAAAAAGAAGAATTAAGATACATTATGTACAGATACAAATCCCCTATGATGAATGTGATCACCATGTACAGCAAATATATACTAATAAAAAATAAATAAATAAATAAAATATATTCTAAATACCAGTGATGTATTAGTTAAATGTATTTCAAGCATCTCTCAATTGGTAGTTTGTTTTATCATTTGTTAATACAGGGAACTTTAGCTTTAAATATTTTCTACATATTTCCCCCTATTAAAACTTTAAAAATACTTATTTTAGATCTAAAGATTATACATGGTTTAAATGCTCCACAGCGAGCATGATTATTCTTATAAACAGATATTACAACAAATGTAGAGATATCGTCTTACATTTCTCTAAACTTGTATATTTGCTGAACATTTGGTTCTCTGGGGTTACAAAAGTTGAGTCACAGTACTACTTAGACAGTCGAGGAACCTGAAAAAGGTAGAGCTTGGCACGGGCCTCGATTTGTTTACTTAGAGATGATTCTGATGTTAACCCTAATTAAGAATCATTGCAGGATCTGGGCATGGTGGTGCATGCCTGTTACTCCAGCACTCTGGTAGGCTAAGGCAGGAAGACTGCAAATTGAAGCCCAGCCTGGGCAGCTTAGTGATTTAGGAAGACCCTATCTCAAAATTAAAAAATAAAAAATGAGCTGGTAATGTAGCTCAGTGCAAAGGCCCTGAGTTTAATGTCCAGTATGAACAAACAAACAAATTTAGGAACAACAACAAAAAACTCCCAACAGGAGCAATGTACTAGGCCTTGACAAGTGAGTGGGAGTGATGTTCTGTTGGAGCCTTGGGGAGTGGAGCTGAGAAGCTGAAGCATTTGCAACATGAGAAGCACCCCAAGAAGCTGGGGTCTGGGAGGGATGTACTCACTCTGCACTCTGAGGGTCCAGCTGCAGGACACCCGGCCTCGGCTGTTGGAAGCTGTGCAGCTGTACTGCCCACTGTCTCTGGTACGGGCTCTCAGCAGGCAGAGGCAATAGGATCCCTCCTCCTCATAAACCTCAGTGGTGCCTTCTCTTGTCCGCATGGGGATGCCTTCTAGGAACCAGGCTACCTCAGGCTTTGGGATCCCTGAAACTACAGGCAGGTGAAGAACTTGAGGTACCCCGGCCTGAGGAAGGCACTCTGCTGCCCGAGGGGGGGAAGTGCACAGGCAGGGTGAGATCCTGGGGAACAGGAATGTGAGTGGGATGGTCCACCAAGGCCAGGAAGAGGAAGAGAGAGGAGAGGAGATGGACATTGGTATTCTGATGGTGGCAATGGTGAGGGTCATGTTCCTTCTAGGGTGGTACAAATTAGGGCACAGGGCTGATGCTGCATTTTATAAGCAACAATAGACCACTGCCGAGTGTTTCTCAAGAATGAAGGGCTTTTCTAGATTGAGACCTCCAAAGGGAAGACCCCTAGAAGGTGGCAACCTGTGGGACCTGTAAAAGGGGTCCTGTAAAGGGGGTGGATATAGGAGGTGCTGAAGCAATGGAGTGACCATTAGGGCTGGTTTCTAGAACTGGGGATTTTATCAGCTCTACTCACCTTCACACCTGAACTTGACTATTTCATGTTCAAAGACTTCCAGGCTTTGGGGCTTGCTCTCAAACCTGGGCAATGTCCACTCCCTCTGGCTCTCCAGAGGGGTTTTCCTGGTGGCAACTGTGCTCACAACTTCTGTGTTTTCTAGGCCGGGCCACCTGGTGGGGGAGGTGGTTGGCTGGGAAGTAGCCAGCCTCTTTGTTGCCTCTCTGGAAGGAGACAGAGCCTCCAAAGCTGGTGCCCTGGGTTCTGGCTGGACTTCTGTGGTCTGCAGGGTGATGGTGCTGGAAGTCTTCTGTAGGACAGGAGTCTGCAGGACCTTTCTGGAGGAGTCTGCACAGAGCTCTGGTTTGGGCTCCCGTAGAGAATGTGATGGGCTGTTTGTGACCTGGGCCAGACAGCCACCTTTGTCTAGGCTGAGGTTAGTCTTACTTATGGCCATTGTCTCCACGCTGTCCAGTTTCAGTCCTTTCATGATTCCATTGGTCACCTCCCTCATGATGTCTGCATCCAGGGCCTTGGTTGTTCTCACAGATGACCTGCGGTGTGGTGGTGGGTTGGGAGGGAGGAGAAGAAAGAGCACAGTGAATGTCTGGTTACTCGTAAATAGTCTCCTCATGAGCACAGATTCCAGGGCTCAAAAAGTCCATAGATTAGGGATGAGGAAGAGCAGAAGTATTTCTCTGCAGTTGCTCAGAGTCCCGAGCCAGAGCACCAGGGCTCTTCTTGACCCTTCCCTGTCCTTACCTCCATCTAGAGCGCTGGTTACTTACGCTTCTGTCCTCAAGCCACTCAGTTGGCATTCCCTGCTCTCATAGCCCATCTCTGATCCAATCCTACTCAGCAAGTGTAGTTAATCTTGCAAAGACATAAATTTTAACACTCGAACCTCCAGGATTTTCCACACGCTTTCCACTCTTCTGAGAGTAAATCAGCCTTGTAAGATGCCCTTAAGTGATATGGCTCCAGCTCCCCATAGACCTCAGAAGACACTGTCACACTACTGGCCAGGCTGCAGCTGCACCGGGGTCCCTCTGGGCCCCATAGGCCCCTCTCCTTTTAGAGCTCACACACACTGTTCCCTCTGTTTGGAACACATTCTCTTGTGCTTTTCTTTGCCTGACAAAATTACAATTTACAGGTCTGAGCTCAAATATGGAGTCTGCAGCAAAGGTTCTCCTAACCTTGAAATCTGAACTAGAGTCTCTGTCATTCTTCATCACAGACTGGTCACAGTAATAAGTACACATTTGAGTGACTATTTAAGCTCTGCTCACAATTGACAGCTGGCTCAAGCTGTGTATCAAGGCCTCTTTCTGGGTCTCACACATAGGAGAGAAAGCACCTCAGACCATGGGCTGAGTGCACATGAGGACTCTGGCCTGCTGTCTGTAAAGTCTGCCCAAGCATGGCTAACTTGGGGATACCGAGGAAGATGGCAGTGTGTAGTTTTCAAGAGTCTCTACTGATAGCAAGCTTCATTCAGAACTGGACTGCATACTAGGAAAGAAGAACAAAATCATAGCAGCCTAAATAAAAATACTCCTAAACCCAGTCAAATCTTCCTTGCTACATGTTGATTTGGAAAATTCAGGGCATTTTTTCATGACTCCTTCCTTTCCTTGCAAGATATCTCAAGGTGGAAAATAAGAATCACAAGACTAGCCATACCTGTTGGCACTGTCCACACCTGGAAGAAGGGGGAAGGACAAAAAGACAGTTAGTGGAATTCTTTCTACACCTAGAGGAGAAAATGACAAGACAGTGTCCCTTCCTTTTATTACAGTTTTCCTCCCTGCCACATGGTCTCACCCAGGTTCACTCTGTAGCCTCACTAGTGCTGAACCTCTTTGGTTGTTCTGAGAACCTCTCAGCCCTGCAGAGACTGTCCAGGTGTCCAGGGTGGCCTCCTGACTTCTGACAGGGGCTGAGACTTAAGGGCAACAATCTCTGCCCCTTCACTCAACAGAAGGAGCAAAAACCAAGGGCGAGACAAATGCAATCTACTGAAAATTTTAGACCCAACACTTTAATGTAACTGTGACCCTCAAAAACAGACCCCTCAAAGCACTCATTTTTGACAAATCCATGCTATAAACATATAAAGCATAATTTTATTCTGTTATTCCAAGAAAAAAAAACAGATGATATATCTTTTCCTGTCATGTTCTTTTTAAACTTTATTACGTAAAATTAAAAAATATGCAACAATAGAAAGGTATCGCAAACCTTTAAAACTACCAGCAAGTCTTTATACACAGTAACATTTCCCAGTCATATGCATCCCTCTTTATCTTGTTTTGTTTGAATGTTGAGTCCCTGAGTTACAAACATTTGAGTTGTGAACTTTCAGGGATATGACTGGACCCTGAATTATGAAGATTTGTAGATATGAGCAAATCACAGAAGTAGCTCATGTGTTTGCTGGACACTGTCACAGTTGTGCGGTTGTGTGTTTAATGTACAGTGTGATAGTTACAGTATTTGTGTGTGTTTTTTATGGTTTACATTGTATATTTGTTTTAAAGGTGTGTAAGACTTACTTTGTCAGACTTATGAATGAATCCGACTTATGAACACTTTCCTGGAATGGAACTCGTTCATAAGTCAGGGACTTACTATACTTTAAAGCAAATCTTAGCAATGTATTGTTTTATTATTAAGTGCATTCTAAAATTCAAGGCTAGGGTAAGTGAAGTGATACAGGTTGAAATCCTGCTCCAGAGGCCTGAAGGCAGATTCTGACCTACAGGGAAATGTGAAGTCACATTATTTGATCAGAACCAGGATTTTTTTTTAAGGGTTCCAATGGAATAGAACATATACCAGCATGCACTGTACATAGAATAAGTCAGGATTGTTTCATGAAACTTGTCTCAGTTAAATGTGTCTATAAATGCACATGTGTTCTGGGTTGCAATGTAAAATAAATTGCTCTCTGTGGATTGTGAAAAACACTTGAGCCAAAAAAAAAAAAATGTAAATGCAGCAAGGTGACATAGTTTCTGGGAAAGGAAGGAAATGCAAAAGAGAAACGTTATAGAAGGAAAGAGGAAAGAGAGGAGGAAAGAGTGAAGTTACTTCTCTTCTTGAGCCTCAAGTTATAGCTGAGTTTTGTGAGCAATAAAGTCTGTTACCACTGGAGATCATGTCTAGTGATGACATTCAGCCCCCTCCCCATGTGCATGCTGTGGCTTCCCCTGGCTGCACTGGGAGCAAACAAGAACAACTTATGGAGGACACGTGTTCAGAGAGATACCAAAGGAAACACCAAAAATGGATGACAACTCAAGTGAGAGAAAGACACCTGTGAGAAGGATGCTAACCACTCTAATGAGAAGAGCATGGGATCCCGGATAGAATGACTTAAGTTGAGGGGATTTGAAGGACAGAGTGAACAACAAGCTAAATTTAGTCAAAGAGGATGGCAAAACATCAGCAACATCACTCCTTCAATCAATGGAGGCATAAGTAAGGTGAACAAGAAGGAAGGAATGAAGACAGAGTTGGGGTCAAGTGTAGGGTCAGAAATGAAGGCAGGTTCATAGCTCTTTCTCTAGGACCAGGTCAGTATCACTGGCCCGATTTACTTTCTTCTTGTCAAAGACCCTGCCTCAGGAGAGTGCATGTGTACATAAGGAACAAACAAGCTGTAGAACACCAGGAAGGGGTCCCTCTGCACCACACCCCCATACCTGGGATGGAGAGCTCTGCCGACATGGAGGCTTTTCCTGACCCATTCACCACCATGCATGTGTACATGCCCACATCATCCTGGGTGACCTCATGAATTTCCAGGACCTGCATCCCATTCTTCTCGGACATAGATACACGGGCACTTGGCTGCAGTGGGACATTTCCCTGCGGATGGCAATAGGGTAGCTTGGTCACCTTTTGGCACTATCTGCCTCCTGCTTGTCCTGTGGGATGGATCTCTGCTCTAGGCTGTCATACTCAGAGGACAGGGTGGAGCAACTGATCACCCTACTTTGAGGTCTGTGTATAAGAGATTGTTTTGGGTTGAGCTTAGAGCAGACACATGGGAAATGTTTCAAAGGAGCTTGGACTTGACATAGGGAATCCTGAATTCCTAATGTTATGGTTTGTGTTTGGATGTCCTCCCAAAGCCCCCCTACATCATGGAGGCATCTGAATCTAGCATTTGTGATTGGTTTGTTGTCTAGCGCTGGGATATGTGGTGTGAGTGCTGCACCTGTCCAGGGGTGGGAAGCTGGCTACAATACAAGGGGAGGGAAAGAGGTATACCTTTCCCTTTCCCCCTTTTTGCTCTTGTCACTTGCTGTCACAATAAATGGCTTCCCCTTAGCTGCTCCATCCTATCTTGGAGCCAGTTGAGTATGGACCAAAACTTCCAAAAAAACTATAAGCTAAATAAACCTTTCCTTCCTTCATTCTGATTACCAAGTATTGTCTAAGCAATGAGACAAAAGTAACCAAAACACTAACTTCAGTTTGTCTTTTCCTTTCCCCTGCCTGTTCCAGATGTTTCTCACTATCCTGCACCTCCCTACCCTGTCTCATTGCCTCCTCTGCCTCTCTTCACTTCCACAGCCCTGAATGATTGCTGAAGCACTTCTGACTGGAATGTCCCACCATTCTGAGGTAGATAGCATATATTTCTACTTCCCAGATAAAGAAACAGAGTTCCAGAGATCACATGACCTGTTCAGGGTCACATGCTTTCTGAACAGGAGCTGTGGCCTTAAATCTAGCATCCTAACTTTAAATTCTACTCTCTTGAAATGTTCAGGTCTGAATTCAGAAGTTTTATGCTCTTTTCTAGTGTAAGGATGCAGGAACACTGTGGTCTGAAAAACACAGGAAGGGTGTGCAAATGGGTAAAAACAAGCATCACTATTAAACATACAGAGAGCCTTCAAGAACTACCTACAGCTAAAATAGAGGGAACTGATTAGAAAGACAGACTTATACTAGTCCAAGTAGGTAACCCTGAACTCCCAGACTTCCCACAGCCAGGCAGACAAAACCTTACCTTGAGCCAGGTGACCTGAGGTTGGGGCCGGCCAGTGACCTTGCAGGAGAATCTCCCCATCTGTCCTTCTTTGACTACTGCTCGGCCCAACTTAGTAGCAAACTTTGGTGGGCACTCCCCCCAGATGCTAGGACGAGTTTCCACGGCTGGGGCTGAAACTCTGTCCCTGGAAAGAAGTCATCAGAGAATCCAGCCCTCAGCAGGTTAGTCATTTGATCTCCCTCTCTGTACTCCATCCCAGTGCCTTAGCCTTCCCAATGCTACAACTGAAACACTTTCTCCTGCCCCCTCTGGAAAAATGCATGTCACTAAAACTTATTGCCCATATCTCCTCAGTGTGCAGCTACACTCAATTTATCTGACTCTCTTGTGTCTAGAGATACCTCAGTTCTGCTAAGCCCTGCCAAAGGCCTGTTTTGTTTTGTTTTTTTATCGGTACTGGAGATCGAACTCACAACCACGGGCTTGCAAGGCAGGCGCTTATGCCGCTGAGCTAAATCCCCAGCACAAAGGCCTGGGTTTTGAACAATAGAGTGGAAGTAGAAGTATTGTATGCAACTACCATGGTTGACTCATGGAAAACTCCTACAAGATTCTCCACACTCTTTCCTGCCCTCTCTAGTGGCTAGATTCAGAGGCTCCAGGAGATGGGCTTAACAAATAGAGGAAGAGGCTTTGGCTCCTGGAAGAGAACATGGAAAGATTTCTACCTGGACTGAACTTCCCTTCACTGAGAAATAAGCTTTCTCTGTATTGAATCATTACCAATGGGGGCTTGTCTGTGACAGCAACTACTGTTCCTTGCCTAGTGAAGTCTGCTCACTGAAACTTTCTGACTTGCCTGTGTTGGAGTCCTCTGAAGACTATGGTTGTATCTCCACTGCCTTAGCATTTAGAAGCTGGGCCAAACGGGCCACCCACAGAGGCTTCCACCCTTCAGTTATTACAACCTAGGATACCCAAGAAGACTTAATCCATGGACCTATCCTGGAAGTCAGCAGGAGAAGCCAACCCAATACTTACTCTGGCTTAGACAGCCCAGAACTTACCCCAGGGCTTTGGAAACAACAGGATGACCATGCTTCTTTGCAAAACTCTCTGCCAGTAAAAAACAGAAAGAGGGATGAAGAGTCAGGTCTGATTCACCATGGAGAGCCATGAAAGTCAGAAGATTCAACAACAGAAGAAGCTGGACAATGGCAGTAACAGTTCATTCTGGTAAGCACACATTAAGTCTCCAGGGTACAAGGCTAGGTACTTCACACACATTATCATGTGAATTTCTTGCAATAACTTAATGTGGCTGGCACTACACTATCCTATTTGTTAAATGAGAAAAAAAATTAGATTCAGAGAATCTGAATCACCCATACAAGGTCATAGAGCCAGCCACAGTGCAGGAATTCACCTAGGTCCGCTGGGTTCTAGAATATTCAACCACTCTGCCGAGTTGCAAGGTGTCACCCTGGACCATCCAATGTGGGAATTAACTGTGGGATCCAGGACCTCTCCAGAACATGACACATTTCAAGGGAGGGAGGGAGATGCCCACTTACATCTCTAACTGGGTCTGTTCACCACTGATACAACACTCTATCTGAGGAAGGGCCAGCAAATAGCAAACTGAAATGGAGCAGGAAGGATCACTGCAGATTCAGAGCCACAGTGCAGCCAGCACTTGCCCTGAATCTGCGGTGCTGCTCACTGGGCACTGCCAGGCCTGGGTGAGAAGCTGGTGATCTTTATGAGCTGTAGGAGTGCTCATTAGGGAGCAGTTAAACAGCAAATTCAGAAAGACAGCTGGGGCCAGCTCATTTTACCCAGCTGCTGCAAGCAGTGAGGGGCGATTCATAAGGTGACCAGGAAGTAATTAATGGGTTTGCTCTTTTCTTTTCTTTTTTCTTTTCTTTCTTTTCTTTTCTTTTTTCTCTTCTCTTCTCTTTCTTTCTTTTTTTCTTTTGGCATAGATGGAGGACTTTTTAAAAAAATATACCGGGAATCGAACTCAGGACCTCACACTTGCCAGGCAGGTGTTGTGCCGCTGAGCTGTATTCCCCAGCCCTGAGAGGATATTTTTGAGATGGTGAACCCTTAGAAGTTGTTCTCTTTTTGCTACAAGCAAGGAATATTTATAAAACCCTAACCAAGCACATGTGGAAAGGAAAGGGCAGAGGTCATTATCTGATGTGAGCAGGTAGCTGTGATAAAGAATTTGGAGGGTGTTTACTGGGAAAGGGTCAATTTCCTTAAACTCTCACACTGATCACATTTATGCAACAGTGTGGGAACACAGGAGTGGAGCAGGAGGACCATGGCTAAGAATTCCCTTAGCTGTACCTGCAGGGTCTGAGGTTTTACCAGGACCTTAATGAAGACAGTTTCCATGAATAAGCTGTGGCTCTTGTTACTGGAAGTTACTATGTAAGCATTTCTGTGTAACACAAGCACTTAGTGGTCTGTGTCTCGTTTTCACTCTATAACATGATTTAGTTCTTGTCATTGCATTCTGTGCTCAAGGTTAGAGCTTCTAAATTGATAAAAGAACAGGCTTCTTTAGAAGGGTTCAATGGTCAAACTGCTGGGCTCTCACTGCCAGAGGAGCTCCAACTATTCAGTTCCCTAGAAAATATTTAAGCAAGTGAAAAATCATAAGCTATAAAGATGCTCTGCCCTTGGACCAGCATCTCCCTTTCTATGGTTCCACTCAGAGGAGATGGTACTGAAAATAGAAAAGAAGTTTACAGAGCTGTGTACTTTGGTCTTATTTGTAATGGATGATGGCAAAAGTTGGAAATAACACATATGTCACTCAGCAGAAAGAGAATAATTGGTTAAATAAAATGTTCACTTACACTTTTTTCTGTCATTAAAGAACAGATAAAACAGGAACTGGGGAATGTAGCACAGTTAGTAGGTTCGTTGCCTAGCATGTTAGAGGCCAAGTAACAATAAAAGAGTAACCAATACATTAAGAAATCTGTTAAATATTATCTCACTTGTTCCCAAATGCCTCTGATCAGGTTATAATCCTCACCTAACCACTGACCTCCAAAATGACCACCATCTTGACAAACCCAGTGGTTAATTCTCTCACCTGTCCTCACTCAGATGTTTGTAGCGTTTGACATGGGGCTCACTCTGCTTTGAGGCACTTTCTCTTCTAGACTCTGCTTCTACCGGGTTTCAGTCCTCCTTCTGCCTTCCTTTTCTATCCAGCAGCTGTATGTTGCAGTGCCCTCAGGCTGACTCCTGGGCCCCATCTAGCTCTAGTTAGATGCCCAGGAGGTCTCAGTCCCACAGCTTTAAATACCGTCTGAATGTTGATGACCCAATGTGTATCCCCACTGAAAGTTGTCATTCATTTGTCGGAGATATCTAGAATAACCCCCAGCACTTTTCAGGTATTCAAATCCTTGTGAAATAAATACATTTTATGAAATAAAAGAGCAATGTACAAAATATTTATTCACTGTAATCCTAATTAGGCGAAACTAAGCTATCCATGTATTACAAAATGATTAGAAGAAAAGATTTCCAAATGTTATTAATAGTGATTATTTTTGAATGTTAGGACTCTTAGTAATTTTATTCACTTATTTATCTGTATTTTCTAAAACCAATGAATACAATGGTCAAGAAAAAGAACATAATCTAGTCACACACAAAAAAGAAAAAAGATAAAATAAAAAAATTGTAGCAAGAAACACAGAAAGTAAATTCTGACATGGAAACAGGACAGATAGTGCTTCTCACATGCTCCATACAACAGCAATATCCACAAAGCCAGTCACCAATGCTCTCCCCTACTGTGTGCTTCACTGCATTCATTAACACCACTGTATCATTCATCTTATCTTGGAGTAAAGATTTGATACATATCAGACTAATCAACACATAAACAAAATGTGATCTCTCCATACAATGACATACTACTCAGGTATAAAAAGGGTCAAAATACTGATATATTTTATAGCATAGATGAACCTTGAAAAGTATGTCAAGTGAAGGAGGCCAGACACAAAAGACCTCATACTGTAAGACTCCTTCCATATGAAATGCAAATAGTTGTTGGGCCCTGCAGGAAGAGAAAATGGGGAGGAAAAACTCAATGGGTATGGAAGTTCCACTTGGGCTAACAAAAAGTTTTAGAATTAGATAGTGGTAACAGTTGCACAACATTATACTTAATGATAAAGAACTTTACACTTTAAAATAGTTATAAGGATAAAGAAAAACGCTTAGAAGTGAAACATCTTGGCAAAAATGTGGCATTTCCACAGCAGAAGAATGTTCTGTAGAGGTGCTACTATGTCAGAGTGAGAACAATTTATGGTATAATTTGAGGCAACACAAAGCAGCCAGCTACAAGTGAATGTGAGGAATGCTTTTCTAATGTGTTATAACAGAAGAGTTTGCTTCAAAACAAAGAGAATTTGGGCTGAATTAACTAACAAAGTCTATTTATGGAAAAAAATTTAAGTTGCAAATTGTTAGATAAGGCAAGACTAATTTTGCAAAAGTATGAAAATCTGGCAGAATAGTTAGGCTATGCTGAAAAATAAGTGGAAAGAGGATTAAGGTCGAATGCCAAAATTAGAAGAGCCAGTTAAGAGAACCAGTGAAGACAGGATCCAGTTGGCAAGGAAATGAGAAGACCAAGACACTGAAGGAATTTTAACCGCACATCTTAGATTTTTCAAGGGCAAGTGAAAGAATGCTGGCAGGTTTTAGGAGTGAAAAGGTCAATAGAGGAGGGGAGAAAAGCAAACCAGGGACTCTGTCAAAGGAAGACTAAAGGGAAACAAGGCAGGACTCAAAAAATGAATAGTATGGTTAAGAGGGGAAGGAGGAGAAATGCTTCTAAAAATGTGTGCCAAGACAATGTATCAAACTGGGGCTCTCAGACACTGAAAAAGATACAACTAACAGGGCAAGAGGAGTAAACCCCAGTTGTTCCAGGCAAACCCAGCAAGTAGTTACCCTACTTTAGCCAACTTCAAAGCATTTAAGGCTTGCTTTAAGTGGTGGTTTCCCAATCTATTAGAACAAAAGGCCACTTTTTAATGCTCCCATGCCATCTGAATTGAAGTTCATGGCTAACTACTTATACATATGATTGCAAAAATAAAATAAACATGAAGCCTTAATTAAGATATCAAGGAAACACCAAAGGAAAATAAACTATAACACTATGTATGTCTGTGTGTGACCATTCAGCCACGGCTATTTCAGTATGTAGGTGCCCTAGCACAGGAGAGGAGAATGGCTGAGTGCCCGTGTCCACTTCTAATGCATGTTTGGATTCAAACTGGATGATCAAAAATCACGTTGTACAAGTGAATGCAGGCCAATGAAGGGATAATAGTAAG
Source organism: Hydrochoerus hydrochaeris (assembly GCA_004027455.1). Lineage (NCBI taxonomy): Eukaryota > Metazoa > Chordata > Mammalia > Rodentia > Hydrochaeridae > Hydrochoerus > Hydrochoerus hydrochaeris. The sequence goes on from PVLA01001046.1 coordinate 265,231, forward strand.
TCTAGAATAAAAAAGGGTTAGAACAACATAGCAAAGAAGAAAAAGAATTTCTTTTTTCTTTGTAAGCAAGAAAATAACCTTAAAAGAAGGTAATACAGCAAGACAAGTTAGAGACCACTGAAATGGGGAAAATGAAATTTAAAAATGACCTTAAGTGTGAAGCTGAAACAATTCTGTTTCGTAATATGGTTTTTAGTAGGTAAAAAGTTATCACAGAAATGTTATATATGTCTTCAAATTTGTACCATACCTTGAAATATAATTCAGTAAGTGGCTTCAATAACAACAACAACAACATCATAATAAAATCAGGCTATAGAGAAGCCACGCATTAGGATGTAACCTCAAATATACAACTGCAACACTATATATTTTTATAACATAGATTTGTCACTATACCCCAATGTTTTAAAAGGATATGTGAGATGACAATAAAATCCAGTGGAATATCTACATTTAGTGCATCTCCACTAATTTAAGAACATTTAATTCTAAATCAATTGAATGTCAAGCCTCCTCTGACCCATATTTTCAGGGCAATAATGTATTAATTGATTATATACATCACATTATATGCATTCATGTATAACTATATATTAAATATAAATTATATATAATATATAAATTATATAATAAATATGTGCCTATAGCAAATTTTTTAATAATTTAGAAGATTAACTTCATTCCTTTTAAGCTTCTCTTTTACCAATGGCCATTTCTTAAATTATTGGGCTTGTTTTCATGTCATATTGTCCTGGCAAGACTGTAAGTAATTGGAGGAAGCTCTTGCCTGGAAGCATAACCTGCATCTCAGTACTTGACCACTAAATTCCAGCAGCTCCCTCAGCATTGCACTGTGACACCAAAGTGTTCCCCATGCCTCTTCTAAGTGCCCCAAAGGGTGGGACTATCTCCACTAAGAGCCACTGCTTAGGAAAACCTCTGAGGAAATGCCTGCAATGGTGCTGCTGGGTGAATATTAAACTTGATATTTAAGAAAAGAGAAAAAACTAAAATAAAAACTCTAGGTCATTCAACTGTTCCATGTGGATACTATTTTTGCTGAAATTTTACATCTTATCCCCTCTTTGAAGCACACTGCCTTTCTCCATTTACTCTAGCTCTTGCTATACACAGCACTTTTCTTGTGATGTCTAATGCCTTATATACATAATAGAGACTCAATTGGTGTTTGGTACAGATGAGGTCAACAAATATTTACTGAGCTCCTATTATGGGCCAGATCCACTATGGGTTAGGGCTGGTGTTAGTCTCCAACTCTGGGCATTCAGTAACTGACCAAAAAGCCCCGTATATCCTCGTCCTCATAGAACTTACATCTAGTGGACAAGAAGAACATAAAAAAAACCTTTATTTGCTCCCTGCAAGTCAGTGCCCTGCATGAGCTGCTAGCAGGAGGACAAGATGCTAGCCCTTTCCCTTGAGTCAGTTCCATTCGCAGACTGTGGGGGAGGAGAATAAGAAGCCAACTAGAAGACAAGCCCTCCCTGTGAGTTGGTGCCATACCAGGGCCACTGAGGGGAGAACTAGACCCCAGCCCCTTCAATCACCTGGGCTAGGAGATAAGAGCCAAAGTTTGCCCCACTGCTCCTCATAAGTGACTGGCTGATCTGGAGAAACACAGACTGTGATGATAGCTACTGCAGTAAAATACAACTTAATGTTTGTAGTGTTTAGTGTTTCACTGACTTTGCAGGCCTAAAACCGGTAGTTTGATCATCTATTCAGAGGATAATAATATGCAATGTAGCATCTAAGGGGGAATCTCCTTCTGAGGGTTGTGGCCACTGTTAATTCCCTATTATCTTGTTTCAAAACCCTATATCATTTTCATTATTTTGTTTGGCTGGGTTTTATTCTGTTTTGTCTTGTTTGATTTTATTATATCTGATGGTATGGGCAGCTATTTCAAAGATAACAAGACATTATGGTATTCTGGATTTACTATTATCTTGTTTTGAAGTCCTTTATTGCATTCATTGTTTTGTTTTTGTTGGTGTTATTCTGTTCTTTTTTTTATACTATGTCTGGAAGAAGTACGAGCAGCTATTTTGAAGACAATAAGAGGCATTATGGTAATAATTGTTGATTTCTTATTATTTTGTTTTAAAGTCCTGTGTCACACTGTTTTGTTTTGAATGGCTTTATTCCGTGTTATTTTGCTTGGTTTTATTCTCTTTAAATTAAAAATTACAAAAAAACTTATTTATAATTTAAACACAAGTAAGTTTGAGTACAAAACCAGTGAGAGCTGGAGTGCTTTGGGACAGCATCTGACCTAGTCATGAGGAATTGGGGTGGGCTGGGGTTCCCAAGGCAATGAGTTGAGGCCAGAGGATGAGCAGGATTTCTGGGTGGAGAGGGGACAGGAGCAGCAAGGTGGAAGAAGGTTCAGCACCTTGGGAGAACTGGAAGGTCTATGTGGCTGGAACAGAGCAGGCCAGGAGGGGTTAAGAAGAAAAGAACCAAAGTACACTTGCAAGGCTTAGCTGAGGATTATGAATTTTAATTTAGTCAATTGTTAATCCCAGAAGAACTCAAAGGGAAGGAATAATAAAATTTGATATGCATTTTTAGAAAGGTAATTAAAATAGCAATGTGGACGTTAGAGTAGAGTAGATGTGCAAGTGGGAGCTTCTGTAACAGGTAAGCAATGAAGACAGAAGCCAGGGCCTGGACTATCGATACAAAGACCTGGACAACATGAGAATGCACAGCAAATGGCATGGCAGGATCTGGTGGCACCTGGAGTGGATGGAGGTGGGAAGAGAGTGACTGGGGTTACCTGACTGTCCACTTTCTAGGGAGACATGGATGGTTACCTGCCAGTTTCAGCTGTGTTTTCTCCAAAGAACTAAAGTCCTAATCATGAGTGTTGGAAGATCTCTGCCAGGGGCTGACTGTCCCTCTATAAAAAGAGCTTTGTCCGATACAATCTGTGAAATTCTACAGCCTTGACTCTTGTGGGGAACACTGAGGCCCATCTAGCTGAATGTGCATTTGCACATCATTCTCATCCTGCAATCCTCGGTTTGAAGGCCACCCTTCCTTCCACGGAGGGTGAGGAGGGCATTACAGCTCCAAAGACACATTTTAGAGCTCTTCTGGGGGCTCCAGGAAGCTAATATGTTACATGATTCCTTCTCAAGGGGCTGGAATAAAATACATACCTCTTAGGAGACAAACTATTTCCTGATCATGGGAGGTTAAGTAGTCAATTATCCTGCTCAATAAGGTTAAAGGAATAATCATATGAAATTTTCTTTTGAAGGGGAAATAGTTCAATAAATTAGTGCCAGTGGTTTCTTTCTTTTCTTCCTTTTTTTTTTCCTTCTAGTACTGAGGTTTGACTCCAATGCCTTTGCACTGAGCTACAGTCTTAGCCCTTTTTATCTTCTTAATTTGAGACAAGGCCACACCAAGTTAAGTCACCCAGGCTGAGCTTGAAACTTCAATCTTCTGCCTCAGCTTATCAGAGGGCTGAGATTATGAGGATACACCATCATGATCAGCATCACAGTGATTCCTTAATTGTTTTACACAAGTACGGTATACAGAAATTTAGACAATTAATGGAGATAAATAAGTTACTTCATTTGGAGTCTTCTTTTAGATGTCAAAACTCTCAGGAATCCTAATTTGGGATAAGCTGCTTTCTACTGTGATACCCCAGACAACCCTAAACCAGGCAACAGGCGTTTCCTTGAGTATTGTAATCATAAAGCTAATATTATCTCAATTTGTAAGACAGCAAGCAAAGAAGAATTAATATCCAATTTGAGACACTCCCTTGCAGGTCTGATGAGATATTGGTTATCAGCCATTTTCAGTACCAGTGTCAGGCAGGGAGCTGTCCTGTGGGCAAGTGCAACTCATAGAAAGATTAATTTAGACAAAGATCTGAATAAATTCATTTTTCAGTACGCAACTCATTTTTTGTTGGGGATCACACAAAATGATGGTGTATCAGACACTAATGAAACCCCCCAAATGTAATCAGGATATAAACCCACGTGTTCAGAAAAAAAATAAACATTAAGAGGATCCACAAGATGATAGTAATCACACAGTATGTACCTCTAGCTGTGGCTGAGGGGAGTAGTTCACCCTGAGAGCTGGGTGTAGTATGGAAAAGGAACAATTATGAGTTGAACCCAGTCAGCTTTGCCCAGCCTCATGCTCCTTAAGGCTTTCTATAATCTGTCTTTGAGCTTTATTTCCTACTATTCTCTACTTCTTCCTGTCTAATCCCCTGCCATAAACTCACCCTGTCCTTTTCCCAGGCCTTAACTCTTTTTCACTCCCCGCCCCCATCCCATCACTGGAACCACAATTGCTGTCCAAATCCAATTCATTCTTCTAGGGTGAGCTCAAGTCCCTCCTTCTTCAAGAAAACATCATGGACCGTTCCAGCCTCAAGGGTCTCATTCACCTCTGAACGTACAGAGCTAACGTGCCAATCGCTTGACAAATAAACCTGTGCTACCTTGATTGGAGTTGTGCTTTCATTTAGCTTTTAATGCATCTAGGTCTCATCTGACTAACCAGGTTCTTGCAAAAAGATCCTGTCCTCCATGCAGTACCACACAAAGCCAGCACTTTATAAATATGTCCTGAAGTTGAATCTTAATTGCAACATAATAATGAACTATGAGGTAAAAAAATCATGCTCTTGGGTGAAATGGTTTGTACTCACATAGGTGAACATCACGTTTTTCTCCCTAGTATAAAAAACTGAAGCAGTTAGTGGGACCCAAAATGCACAACAGATACTGTGAAAGTGAAAGGGGAGAAAATGTCTAAAAAGGGAAGGTGGAAGCCATTGTTAATTCTCTATTATTTTATTTTGAAATTCTATATCATTTTCATTGTTGTGTTTTGATTGGCTTTATTCTGTTTTGTTCAGTTTGATTTCATTATATCTGATGGCATGGGCAGCTATTTCAAAGATAATAAACTACATTATGGTAGCTATTTTGTATTTACTATTATCTTGTTTTGAAGTCTGGTATCACTTTGATTGTTCTGTTTTGATTGGTTTCATTCTATTTTATTTGATTTTATTAGGCCTGATGGCATGGGCAGCTATTTTGAAGATAACAAGAGGCATTATGGCAGCCATTGTTGATTTATCCTGTTTTGAAGTCTTGTATCGTTTTCACTTTTTTGTTTTGATTTGCTTTATTATGTTTTAATTTGTTTGGTTTTATTCTCTTAAAAATAAAAAAAAATTTTAAAAAGTCAGTGTCTTGAGGGTAATGAGCAAGTTCTGATGCTTTTTGTATGTACTGTAGCACTAAGTCTGCATATCAGTGAAATTTGATGAGGAAGAGGCTAGAATTAGGAGCAAGCAGAAAAAGCCTAAATCCACGAGAGGTGAGGGCTGGAGATAAAAGAAGCAGGTAGAGTGATAAGAGATGGGAAGAAAAGCAGTAAGTATCAATGGCAAAAACCAATGTTGGACCAACAAGGGGTACGGGTGCATATTTTGAAGGGGAAAAGAGGTAGTGGCAAATTGGAAGGTGAAAAGGAAGAGGGAAGGAATCAAGGCAGTGGAGATATGGAAGTCATCCTTCAAGAATAGAATGAAAGCAAATACATTGTCCATTATCTCTCCTGTATCCCACATCAGTGAGGCATCTTCCAAGGCTGCCCTGATCCACATAACTTTTCATAGCAGAGACAGAGGGTCAGAAAGCATAATTCTCATTCTACCACTGTGGAGGACCACCAGGATGGCTCTCCTTGAAAGAAGAGCATTTGTCTCCATTTTGGCTAAACCTGGCCTTGACTCTATGTATTAATATGTACAGAGTTGGCTTGGATATTTCTTTACCTCCTCAGTTGGTTTTAAGCAATGCAAATGGATCTGGCTGAGGTGCTAATGTATAGTCTTTAAAGCAATGCAACAGTTCAGTGATGCCCTGCTTATAGCTTCCAACTAGTATGCATGAGGTAGGCTGAGTGATGCCATATTGTCATCTGAGACTAAGACTTGAGAAAGAACACATGACGTCTCAGGGCATCAAGACTAAGATATCAGAGCTGAAGCACCAATCCCGAAACTCAAGATACTTCCTCAAACTGTGTTATGCAGAATACGTTCTCTGAATATATCTTTCTCTCTGCACACTGCAAAGGTGTTATCTCACCTCCTACCTAGCCCAGCTCACAGCACTCATGTACTTCCCACCATTTTCAAAGTCACTCATGCCCAAGCCACTCCCCTCTTCATGAATTAATAAAACCTGGGTTTGGCCCTGGGTGGAGGCCTTTGTTCCAGTTAGCCACTGTTCTGACTGGACATAGGACCTCCTTGGCTATAGGACATCTACAGATGTGTGTCCGTTTCTTAATTCTCATTGTGGGCTGCACTGGAAGTAGTAGATTGAAATTACTTATTGAAATTCTGGGATTACAAATGTGGAGTACACTGGACTGTGACAAGGCTGGAGAGAGACCTCTATATACCACATTTATGTTGCTAACTTTGATGAGACAGAGAAGGACACAAACTCAGAGCATATCAAAATTCTTGCTGGAACAAAAAGAAAACAAAGTAACACCCTAAAAAAGTTACTACGGAATTTTATAGATTAAAAGTATCTATAAAAAACATAAATGGGAAAATATATCTTTCAGAATGATAGGAAAAGTGGGTAAAGGACAACAGAAATAATAGAACAAAAAGAAAATATGACAGATATCATGGAGAATAAGTGAAGATCATTTAAAATATGATTGATACAAACAAACACAGGCTTAAAATGTATAATGTCATCAATGCAATTCAATGTGAAGACAAAAGAGATTGTGAACTCTGTCCTTAGAAAGGAGTAGCAGCCAAAAAAAAAAAAAAAAGATGGCACAGGAAAAATTTCTACACATTTGAAGTCATTCAAGAATGCAGCACCACAATAGCTGGAATACCGGTCACCAGAACCACTCTTCTCCCTAAATTCTGTGCCATAGGGTCACTCTGCCTTCTGTTGTCACATCCTAAGTGATCATCCAGCTGGCCTTCCCTCTTTCCCAAGGTCACAGAACCTAGGTTTTCAGGACAGTGATTTCACAAGAGGTGCAGAGAGCAATTGCCTTAGCACTAGGGGTGACAAGGGGGTGGGAGGAGGGGAGCTTGGAGAGGGGACAGAGGAGGCCAGGCATCCAGAAGAGGACAGTCAGGCAGAGTGTTTCCACCAGGTTGTGTTTACACAAGTCCTCAGGTGATTCCGAGGCACACTTGCTCAAAAGTGAGAATCAGTGTCCTGGGATGAACCTATTCCATGTGCAACTGAATATTTCCTTGCTATGCCAGATGTGGTCTCTGAACCAGCAGCAGGACATCAGCTGTGTGTGGTTAGAACTGTAGACTCTCAAGCTCCAGTTCACAACTTTGGAATCAGTACAGTAGTCCCTGATTTATGAACAATTTTCATTCTAGGAGAACATTCACAAATCGGATTCATTTGTAATCTGATAGAGTCTTATACAGTATGCCTATGAATCTTACACAGTACACCTGAGTCTTGCAGTACACCTGTCAAAGTTTGCTTCTCAAATGTTTGTAAGTCAGGGACTTATCATATTTGCATGTTAACAATGTTGCCCAGGTGACACTTATCCACATGCATTTGCACTAGCCCAATAATTTAGGATAAGGTTCACCCAGAGATCTCCTGTCTGGATCTGTCTGTCTAGATCTGTCTGTCTGTCTTTCCCTGCACTCCTGAGAATAGATCCTTAAAGTTATCTTTGTTATGGCTTATATCAAGATGTCCCCCAAAGCCTCACATGCTCATAGTTGGGGCTTTTGGGAGGTGACTAGATCATGGATGTGTGACACTAGTGTGTGATAAGTTTATAGATTGGTGTGATATTGGGAGGTGGGAAGAGGTGGGTTGTTGCCTCTGTCTGTCTATGTGTCTAAGCATCTATGTATGTATCTATCTCCCTCCTGCCTTAACATACATTGTTTTATGCTGCCATGCCATGAAATGTTTCTCCTCTGCCATGTTGCCCTGCCTTAGAGTCAGCCAACTACAAACTGAAACCTGTACATACTGTGAGCTAAAATAAATCTTTCCTCCTTTAACTTGCAGCTGTTGGGTATTTGATCCCTGTAATGAGAAAGTAACTAGGACAATCCTCTATAACTTAAAATGACTAAAATGACTCCAGTCCCTCCAAAGCAAAGCCCTTCTCGGACTCAGAGCATCAGGTATAGGACTGACAGCTACCATTTTAGTTCCTCCTCTCTGTCATGCTACGTCCTCACTCTTTGGTGTGATGTCCCAGGATCCCTTACTACCTTGTTCATCCATGTGAAGCTTCTCTTCCTTTCTCTCTGTGGGAACCTTTTATCCCTACTCAGATCAGAGCTTCTAGAGCTGTACTGTCCAAATTAGTAGGTGTTAGTCACAAGTGGTTATTGAGCACCAAACTATTGAAAGTCTGAACTGAGATGTGCCATTAAGGGTAAAATGCATCCCAGATGAGGGGGATGTAGAGTACTTCATTAATAACTTTTATATTTATTATTATACACTGAAATGATAATTCTTTGGAAATACTGGGCTAAGTAAAATATTTTATTAAAATTAATTTCAATTGATTTTACAAATGTAGCTACTAGCAAACTTTGTGTATGTGGCTCACACTATATCTCTATTGGACAGGGCTGTGCTAGAGAGGAAGCTCCCAGAGGGCAAGTTGCATGGCTGTCCCTTGCTCTGCACCAAACACCAGTGACCTATCCTCTGGAAGACTTCAGAGAGCCTTTTGGGGGCTCAGGTGACGGTTGCTTCCCACTGTGTAAGGCCTGAATGCCTGCACAGTTCTGTCTTAACTGTTCTCTTAAGGGATACTGTGTGCAGTCAGGGGGAAGTCAGAAGAGGAAGCTTTCTCTCTTACAAAGCTCCCTCTGAAAGTAGCTCTGAGAACCTAACCCCAGTTCAGATAAGACCAGGCCACCACCAAATCATGTAGTAGCTGAAACTGGTCTCTGATGCAGAAGTGGAGTGCTCACAGGCTCACTCATGTTGAAAGAGGTTGCAGTCACAAGGCTGATTTGTAGCTCTTAAATTAGATTAGAAGGTGTGATACATTTCAGCCCAGCACAGTGGTACACATCTGAAATCCTAGAGGCTGAGACAAGGTGATTCAAAGTTCTAGGTCAGCCAGAGTAATCAGCCAGACCTTGACTCGAAACAAATTAATAAAAGGGATGTGAAAATAGTCTAGGGGTAGAATTTTGCTTAGCATGTGTACGGCCCTGAGTTTGGTTCCAGCACCACACACACACACACAAAAGGCCGGAGCTTGAGTCTCCCCAATTAAAATTAAAGGTGAAGGGGCAGGGTCTAGAATCTGAGCCTTCTCTCTTCCTCTACAGTTGTCCTGTTGCATTCACTTTCCCTCACCATTACCCACTAAAAATGTTTCCACATGGCTGAGACATCAAATCTCATTTCCTAAACAATGGGAGCTAAAAAAGGGCTTTCACATTATTTTGGTTTTATACACCTCCTTTGCAATGCTAACACACCACACTCTTCACTTCAGCTGGATCACAGAAAATAAGGGCCGATTCAGGCTACAGAGAACAGAGTTCCAGGGGTTTAGAGCCACACAGCTGATTGACCACAGTTGGGATCAGGACTTTGGACCCTGATTCATAACACAGTGTGTTCTCCATTTCCCCAGTTCCAAACAGGAAATGAGGAAAGGAGACAGGAAGTTTTGTTGGTGGGCCTCAACTCAACTTTGGGCATGGAAAAGCAGATGACACTGAGGACAACACAGCATCTGACTGACACTGAGGCTCTGACCAGGGCCCACTTTCCATCTGGAATGGCCCAGCCATAGCACCTTAAGGTTATTGAAATAAACGAGTTACTTGGTTAAAGAGTTTAGGGAAAGCATCCACACACTGTGCATACTCTGCTGTGGGGAAAACAGGGCACTCATTCACATCTGGAACCTGCCCTGGCTACCTTAACTCTACAGTCACAGAAACAAGGTTGGGGTCATGGTCTCCTAGACATGGAAAAAGTGATCTGACCCCTGTTTTGTAAGTGCATACAAAGGTTGAAGAAACCCTGTTTTACTTCCTGGGAACTGGCAGGCCCCCATATCCAGTGAAGCTGCTTTGGCATGGCAGGGCAAAAGCCAGGTCTACCCACGGCTAAATGTTTTTCCTAGATGTGTTAAAGTTGTTAGGATTTTAAGTACAGAGGAAGAAAAAAATGGCAAAATGACTGATCAGTGTAAACACACTTACTGGTGGTTTACTTCCTGCATGCTGTTTGGAGTTATGCAATATTTTTAAAACGGGGCATATATTACTTCACTATGACACTAATGATGGTGTTAAATGTTGCTTGTTCATTCCCCAAATTCCCCAAATACTCAGAAGGGACGCAGGCAGGGGGTGCTCCATGTGCTGGCAATCAGCAGCAGACAGGACAGAGATGCCCTGCAGAGATGCCTGGGGTAGGGTGAAGTAGAGAACACAGAGAACAGGAAGTCCTAGAAGAAAACCTGCAGGGACAGGGCAAGAGGCTGGGGCAAGGGTATTCAACAAGAGGTTCTCTTCAGAGAGACACAGGAACAGAGACCAGAAGGACACGGAAGGCATATCAGGAGAAGGGCTGTGGGAGGTGGTCTGTCAGGAGACATGCGAGCCAGGTCTGTGCCAAGTCATGCAGGGCTGAGTAAGTCCATGTAAGGGTCTCTTTTCAACTGCAGTGCGCCAGAAGCCGCAGGAAGATTTGAGCAGAAAAGTGAGTGCTTCCTGTGTGACCAACAGAGTTGCTTGCTTGGATGTCTTCCTTGTTCTCCCTAGGACCACCCCCTCCAACAAGAGCTGAAGCAGGAGCAGCAGGCTTGGGGCCGACAGCCCAGGCCCTCAGTCCCCTGCCTCCTGGGACTCACCTTCCACTGTCAGCTCCACTGTCAGCTGGCGAGCACCACTGCCATTACTGGCTTCACATGTGTACTTTCCCTTATCCTCCCCACAGACAGCACAAATGACAAGGCTGAAAGTCCCCCGGACACCACAGTCCAGCAGGAAGCGGCCTCCACTGGAGATGGGTTGTCCGTTTCTGTGCCACGTCACTTGGGGCTCTGGGTAGCCTCGGACCTTCAAGAAAAAGAAAAAGAGCAAAGGTTATAATTTATAGTGACTCCCTCTGTGCCAGATGTGGTTCTGAATGCCTGACATGTATTAATTAACTCATTTAAGCCTCATAACAAGCTTCCAAGCAGATAAGACTTTTGCCTCCGTTTTACAGATAAGGAATTATTATTATGACACTGGGGTTTGAACTAAGGGCCTTTGCACTAAGGTATGTCCCCAGTCCTTCCTGGTTTTTATTTTGAGACATGGTCTTGTTAAGTTTCCCACGCGGGGCTCAAACTTGTGATCCTCAAACTTTTGATCCTCCTGCCTCAGCCTCTCAGAGTATGAGGATTATCACTTTGACTGGCTGGAACAAAGTTATTTGAGATACAAAATAATGATAGTAATAGCTCTCACCCAGGAACCCACTCCAAGACAAGAAAGATGGATGAGAAAGAAATAAAGCCAAAATTTACTGTGTGACCACAAACAAAGCAGCAACCTCACCTTGTGTCATTTTTGTTTTCTTTTTGCAGTACCAGGGACTGAAACTAGGGCCTAGCACACACTAGGCAAGTGCTCTACCACTAAGCTATACTTAAAGCCCTGCGGTTCTCTCGATACTGTTCTAGGTCCCCATCTCAGCTCTTCTGCCCCCAACCTATCCTCTGACCCAATTCCTAGCAGCCAGGATAAAGATCCTTCCTAAGGAAGGAAGCTCCAATCACAATCCTTCTGGCTAGCCCATCTAGTCAGCCCTTCTGTGCGAAGTCATAACTTTACAAGACTTGCCTATTTCTGCACTGATTTGCAGCCAGCATTCAGTGAAAAAGAACCAAAAAATAGAACTTTGATCAATATTACTCATCTTTTAAGTTCTAGAGACAAACATGAAATCCTGCTCCTATAAAAATCTAAACTAATGACAGAGATGGAGTACCTGTGAGGAAATACTTAGGTATTGAAGTCCATTTTTTTTCTTTTTTTTTTAAATTTTATTTCACAGAGAATAAACCAAAGAGGACAGAATGACGCGGATCAGAACAGAATAATACAAGCAACACAGCACTTCACAACAAGACAATTGGATATCAACAGTAGCTACCATAATATCTCTTTCTTTGAAATAGTTGAGCATAGCTTCACAAACAATAATATCAAACATAACAAAATAGAATAAAAGCATTCAGGGGAATGAAACTATTACAAGGCATTCTGAACCAAGTAACAGAGGATGAACAATGGCTACTATAATATCTCATTTTCCATAAAAAATTTGTTTATATTATCATATATATTAAAATCCAATAGGACAACATGATAGAACCAATGGTAATAGAAGAACAAAAGCATGGTAGGACTTCAAAGCAAGATGATATTAAATCAACAATGAAGTCCATTTTCTAAAGAGCCAGAAGCCACTGTGGATCTCGTGAAGCAAGCTTCCCACAGTAGACCACAGCTGGAGGTTACAGTCTCCAGCCATCACAATACAAATAAAGTGTGAGCAGTGGTAGTCTAGACTGGTAAAACTGCAGGTTCTCTTCTTGTCCTTTTAGTTAACTCTTAGTTTCTGATCTGTCTGCAAACAACACCCTTGGTCTTTGTAAAATAGAAACGAATTACATTTTTTAAAAAGGCACACTTACATTTTTTTATCAAAATGGTGTGGAAAGCAAAGAAGGAATCTCCTTCCTCTCCCAAGACTGAAGCTGAAGCAAAAGCTTGCACAGCAAGAACTGCTGACAGGCATCCTCAGCCACAAACAGATCCACAGGTCACTCACCTTCCAGTGGTCCAAGACACCTTGGCTCTGGAGGTGGTATCAATACCATCAGAAGAAAGAAGCTAGGATACCACCTCATCATCAAGGGGCCCCTAGCCACTGGATTGACCAGAACCAAGACAAGACACCAACAAACTTGTATTCATTGTGGATATCAAGGTCAAAAAACACCAGATCAAACAGTCTATGAAGAAGCTCTATGACATTAATATGGCCAAGGTCAACACTATTTGTCAGGCCTCTGGAGAGAAGACAAATGTTGGGCTGCTCTTGATCACGGTGCTTTGGATGTTGCACTGGAATCAGGCCATCTAAACTGAGCCCAGTTGGTTCATTCTAAATATACATTTTTTTTTACCATAAAAGGTGCTTCTGTTATAATTGTATGTCTGTGTGGTGAACATATAACACAGTCATTAATTTGTTGAGACTCTTACACTACTTAAATCTACCAACAGCAGTAAAAGAGCAACAGGAATAAGCAGGATGCACACGGGAGGGTGGTGCATGTCATATACTCATAATCATCATCTTGTGACTTCATCCTGGGACAAAGTTTCGTGTAAACAACAAAAAACCATCCTGGTAAAGCATTCTTCTTTGTGTTTTCAGAAGATGCCTAGGAAACTTTCCTCCAGAAGCCTTGGGAGGCTGGTCATGTAATGAATTCGAAAATCATCCTTATCTTCTTCAGTGCCCTATTAGGCAAGGCTGGTCCATTCTCCCAAAGACATCAGAGGTCCCTGTTTACTTCAGAGGGAAAGGGAAGGGATAAATCATTAACAGCACTAGCGTGTCCCAGCATTCCAGAAGCAAGCATGCTGGCCCCCTGCAGCAGGCCAGCTCCTGTGAGAGGCATCAATGATTAACTGGGGACACTGTGAGAGTTCCAAATCTCAGAGGCAGGATTCCTGGGTTGTTTCTCCTTATTGTTCATGTATGTCCCAAAGTTACCTCTGAAATGTGTTAAATAAATATCCAAGGATTTTTAAAAACTATGCTGAGACTGGCATCACTTAATACAGTGGCAATTTGTGAATGAACTTTTATAGTCCTTGGATATGAAGCAAAGGTGGGAATTTCTATGATTTTGCTCCATTCCAACATCTGAATGATTTGCAATGTCAATACCTATCCTCCAGTATGTGAAAAAGTTGTGCAAGCATTATTTAACATTATCTGAAAATTGTTGAACTTCCAGTACACTGGTTTTACTGTCTGTGCACTCTGCTGGGTGGGGAAGACAGGGAAGTCTTGACAATAGTCCTACCCCTGGGGCACCTATCTGCCATCATTACTTCAATTAAGAAGCCACAGCTAGGATCTTTACAGTCAGGATTGTCACCAAGGGAGCAATAAACCCACTGATATTGTAGTTTTCAGAGAGCCTCCATGCATAGCATCTTACCTGACTCTTCCAAAACTGTGAGGAAGGTGTCTTATTTGGGCTACCCAGAAACTGAATTGGAGACAGGGTTTCAGAAATCCTACTTGTGTACCTTGCCAGTCCCTAGGGCACTCGAGCTAGGCATTGTCAGGGGAATCTGGGTGTGGCACCAGCAAGGTCCATGACAGCACAGAAAGTGAATCATGTTGTAGACCACAAAGCCAGAAGAGAATGGAGCAATGGACAGTTTGCCAGTGATTGCATGTGGTAGATTAAGTGGCACATTCAGGACCATAAATTTGGTCTCCAAACTGAGAGGTTGTGTCTAATCCTCACTGTAAATTTCCATTTGGGGTGAGATAAGTTCTGTAGAACCTAAAGCAGTGAAAAGCATCTAATCCTAGCAGATCCTACATCTCACAAAGGCTAAAGCAATTATCTGCTTCTCACTTTTGGAAAATGTCAAAGCATTTATAAAAGATATGGTCACACCACAAGTGAGTCTTGGGCAGTACTCTCTGATTCACAGGACAAGATTGGGATCACATGCATACCCACACTGGCTGCCCTGAGGAGAGTCAGAGAAGCACAGCAAAGTCAGGAGGACAGCCAGGGTCGGGGTGCCTGGGCTGGGCCTGGCCTGGCCTGGCTTCAAAGACTCTTTGGCTTTTAATTCCTTCTTTTCTTGAAGAGAAAATTGCTCTTGATATCCACGCTTCCTTTCATCTCCAGAGTATTATGGTTTTAAATGGTGACCCACTTACTTCTTGGGGAAGATTTCTCCTCTGCCACCATTCTCCTCTGGGCCCAGCCCACAGCCTTCATACCCTCTAATCCTCCATACTGGAAGATCAGTGGCCACAGGAGGACTGTCCACAACATGAACAGGCAGCCCTGAGTTTTCACCAAAATGAGTTTTTGGAACCAGACCCAAAGAGGGTCACTCTGAGGAGAATCATGTTTTTGCCACAGTAACCACATTTTAATTGGAGGTTGTGTTTTTTAACAAAAGCTTAGTATCAAATAAATCAGGGGCATAACCAACAACTTGTCATAAAAATAAAGATATAGTAGCCATAAACCCTATAATAATTTTAAGCAGTAAAACTGTGTTCCAGCTTCATAAAATGTCCTCAAAAACCTTTATGGCCTCAAAAGGCCTTTAACAGGTATGGGGCTCACTCCATGGGTAGCAACCGTCGAGGGGAAAGTGGGTTTATGGGCAGAAGTGGAGGGGCTGCTGTGTTACCCCTACCTGTCTCACTGGAGGAACATTTTCCAGAACCTGAGAATGTCTTGAGATTTACTCAGTGACTAAAAAGGAACCATTCTCAAGGGCTCTGAGCCTTTCATTTCTTCTCTGACATGAACTTTCAGCCTGTTGCTCTTTGCCCAGGACAGGCCATCTCAGCCTGACGCAGAATTGAGTTGTGATAGGGTCTCTGGTCCTTCCAAGACTTCAAGCCATTCAGCCCTTCTTTCCTAAGCTTAGTGAGTAGAAGAAAGGGGGTGGTTCTGCTGGTTTTTGGGATTCCCTGTGCCTTCATTTCCTGCAGGGCCTGACCCTGGGCATATGCTGCACACCCACATAGCTGCAGGGCACAGCTGTGGTGGCCTGACTGTTAGCTAGGCCTGGGGAAGGAGGAGTTACTGACGTTCTGCCCATGTTGGGCATGGAGATAAGAAGAGCAGCCTGAGCAAAAGCCAGAGAGAAACTGATAGCCTGGCAGGATGCTAAGGGCAGGAAAGATACCCCAGAAAACGGAGCCCACGCTGAGGAATACTAGGGCTGAGAACAGCCCAGAAAGGGTTGTTATGACTTATATCTAGATATACCCCCAAAACCTCATGCAATCATAGGAGGGGATTTTCGGAGGTAACTGGATCCAGGGGTGTGATGCTAGGTGATACATGGCATGATGCTAGGATTAAGGGTGCCCCACTCTGGGTGTGAGTGGTATCTACCCTCAGTGTAGGAAGCCTGGATAGAATATAAGGGATAGAAAGAGGGCTGCTGTTGTTGCTTCTTTGCTGCCTTCTATCCTCCATAAACTGTTTCTCCTCTGCAATGTCCCTCTGCCATGCCACCCTGCCTTGGAGTCAGCCAACTATGAACTGAAACCTCTATTAAACCTTTCTCCTTTAACTTTGAGTGATGGGTATTTTGTCTCAGCAATGAGAAAAGCAACTAAGTCAGGGGTGTTGGGAAGTATGTACTTGATTGCTGAGTAATGCGATAGATGCTGTGCGAGGCTGACCCTGGAGAAGGGGACATGCAGAAAACCACAGCAAGACCTCTCCCGAGGTCGACAAAGGCTACTTCTGCCACTCTCATACAATTGTCTGCTGCTTGTTCGATGCCTAAGCACAATGTTCATGCTTCTCACTATGTTATAAGGCAGATTTTTATAGTAAATACTTCTGCAATAAGAGACTAAAACAGGACTGGTATTTTAAGAACTGTGGATGAATAGGAACTAAAGTTAATGGTGCCAAAGAATGAGTTGAATTAGACTTAATCCTCTGCCCCACCTATGAGTATAAGAGCATAAGCACACTTGGGTAATCAGTGATCATGGCTGCAGAGCAAAGTGATTTAAAATATCAAGACCCTGCCCCCACCCCCACTATAAATCAGACCTCGGGCACTGTCTGAGAGTCTCACTTCATGGACACGTTAGCAGGGTGAAACTGGAAGGCTGGCCATGACAGGGCATGACCAAGCTTCGGACCTGCCTCTGTGTCAGCACCTGGCACTCGGCCTATCCCACAAATAGGCAGGCACTTAATTAAGGCCTAGGAAATGTCCTTGCCAACAGTCAAAAGCCTCAAGTGAACCACAGAAGAGATCACTGCTGATGAAAGCAGCAATTAGTGAGAGGCTTATGCTGCTGGCTACTCCTTGCCCCAGCCCAAAAGGGCTTCCATGAAAGAGGAAATCAGAAAGTAGGTACATTCCTCTAATTGGCTCAGCAAATGCCACATGGATCTCCAGAGACAAATGTTTGATATTTCTCCTTGTGCTCTGCCAGTCTCACTGCTTGTAGCATGTTTTCTTGTCCTTTGATCCAAAATGCTGCTCTCAGCTTTGTTAACAGCATAAAACTATTTCTGCATCAGGAAATGTCAGCTTTTCTGAACCTGGGATTGGTGTGTCTCTTCTACACAACTCACATTCTTACAGACAACTTCATGGGGTCATGTTCATACTTATGTGCAAACCTAACACTTTCAGAACACCTTCTACTCTAACTGAATTGGTTTATTCATTTATTTGTTGTTTTTTTTTACTTGTTTTGAATAAGGGTCTTGCTAAGTTGCTCAGGTTGGCCTTGAACTCAGGATCCTCTTGCCTCAGTTTCTCAAGCATTAGAATTGCAGGTCTATATCATTGCAAACAGCTTACTATTTTTTTTTTTTTTTTTTTTTGGTACGAGGGATTGAACTCACGACCATGCACTTGCAAGGCAGGCGCTTATGCTGCTGAGCTAAATCCCCAGCCCCAACTTACTATTTTTTTTTAAGACAAAACTTAATTTGCACAATGATCATTGTTTTTAAGTAACATCACAAAGCACATTTAAAAACAAGAATCCATGTGTCATTTGCACCATCCCCTTCCCATAATACTATGTGTACTTTCGAGATGGGATACACCCACTGGATTTCTGCCTCACTGACAAATGCAGTCCTGGAATTTCAGAGAGTATGGGAAAGTTCTGGGAAAGAAACAAATCTGTGGTGATAAATCTGAAGTCTCTACCCAATCATCTTGGACCTGAAAAGAGAGAGACATACTTCACTGGCAAAAGCAATGCATGCAACAGAAGGTTGCCCCTCCCAAACCACACAGAGAGAGCATCACCTGCCAATCAGTGGAGCCAGAGGACTCAAGATTCAGATAGGGGTTGAACTGTCCTGAGGAGAGTCTCTGAGAACAGGAAGTCCTTCTGCTCAAAAGTAGCAGTGGGCAAAGGTGACCCAATGATCCTAATGACCTGAGAGCAGCGTGGCTTGGTTCCTTGGCTTAGTTTCAGAATTTCTGGTCAGCCTGGCTGCCTTTCTGACCCAACACCTGCTCGCATGAATGTCTACCACACAAAGTGGCATTCTGCTCAGACTCTCCCAGGTGGCAGGCTGCAAAGGAGGAGGTTAGCAGGGGGGCTTCAGAAATATGATCTTTTATGCCACCTGCATCCATATGGCCAGGGGAGAATCTTTGCAACTTTGTTGGAACATACCTGGCACATGGGGCAAAGAGCAGCCACTTGAAGAAGGTATCACCTTAGGGCAGGATGTCTGCTCACACTCCAACTGCTCAGAGGTATTCTGATTTACACAGAGTCATGGTGGAGACTCATAATGTTTCGTGTGCAACATCAGAATCTGGCTGACCATCAGGCCGATGAAAACAACCTTCCTTAAAATATTTACATTCTCCCCCAAACACCCATATGTAGTTAAGATGCCATTGGTACTGCAAGTCACAACAAAAAGCAGGCCTCTACTCTGCTTCTCTCATCCCCACTTCCACTTCCTGGCTGCAATAGCTTCCACTCTTGTGGGCATTTCTCAGGCATTTTCTTCCATTATTTCTAACATCAACCTAATACAACTCTTACTTTATTCTTTTAATTTTAGGTATTATCTTTGCTATGTGTTGAATGTTTTGTCCCTTCTAGAATTTATATGGTGATTTAATTACTGATGTAAAATTACTAAAAAATGTGGCCTTTAGGGGATGACAGAGGAAATGAATGAAATCTGATGCCCTTATAAAAGGAGCTGGTGAGGCCAGGCATGGTCATGCATACCTGTAATCCCAGAAGTCAGGAGGCCTGAGGCAGGAGGATTGCTATGAGTTTGAGGCCAACTTAGGCTACAAAGTGAGTTCAATGCCTGCTGCACTACATAGTGAGACTCTGTCTAAGAAAAAAAAAAAAAAAAAGACAAAAGGACCTGGTGAAAACTTTGCCCTTGCTTGCTCTTCTATCTTGTCCTTTTACCATGTTAGAACACAAGAGTCATCTCCTTTGGAAAGAGGCCAGGCCCTCACCAGCTGGTACCTTGATCTTGGACTTTCAGTCTCCAGAAATGTGAGAAATAAATTTCTATTTTTTATAAGCTACCCAGTCTATTTTCTCATAGTGGTACAAAACAGATTAAGACAATCTCTTAAATTATTTAGTTGGAATATTAGCCTTTAACATTCAAATTTCCACCTACTTAAACTTTTCCATTAATTATTTTCCCACTAATCATATCCCAATTTTTTTTATGCCAACGTATAATGTTTATTACATTTTAACTTTGCTCATCCACAAGTCATAGTATATTATAATCTAATTTCTTGAACTTTTCATTTCTCCTGGAATTAATAACTTTTTTGTTTTTGGTTTGCTTCATTTTTGTTTTTACTTTTTTAAAATTTTATTTAAAGAGAAAAAAATCAAAACAGAAAAAGTGGTAGAAACAATACAGAATTTCAGAAAAAAAAATAAACAGTAAGAAATCACTAGTTGATAAATTACATATTGTCTTCTTAGACATAGTTGTTCAAGTTACAAAATTAAAGCATACAAAGTGGACATTCAAACAGTGAGGCTGCAAACAGTTCTGTTCAATGATCCAATAAAAACTTACCAACATGGTTATCAATACCACACACTTAAACATAAATGCAGTTATATCCTTTAGAGCACTTTCTTTTCCTCCTTTTGCTTTTTAAGTCCATTATCTGTTTAGTTATATTGTTTCAGGTTGCTCAGTATCTTACTGACTTGTTTTGTTGTTGTTATTTACTTTTTAATCACCTTTTATTTTTTTATTTTTTATTTTTTTGTACCAGGGACCGAACTCATGACCTTGTGCTTGCCAGGCAGGCGCTTAAGCCACTGAGCTAAATCCCCAGCCCAATCACCTTTTATTATTTTGTTGTTTGTTTCTCCTCATCCATGCCCCATGGATCAGCTTTGATGGAGTTGGGAGTTTTTTTGGAGGCATTTTGTTACTTTTTATTACTTTTTTTTCGAAGGTAGCAAAATACAGCAGAACAAGACAGAACAAACCCATGCGAGGCAGTGCAGTGAAATTGGCACAGAATCTCACAGCAGGTCACCAGGACAACAGCAATAGGCACAATAGTACATCCCATTCTGTTCACATTAGCTGTTCTTTTAGTCAGGTAGAACAAAATGGAAGGAAATATCGAACTTATAGAAACAGAATATTGAATAGAGCAGTACCATTAATCAGAACTGAGCAAAACAGTGACAAAAATATTTGCTTTCAAAGAGATAGTAGAAGGAAATCCCCCTTACTTGCCACACTGCATATGTTCATTCTCCCAAGAGATCCTCAGACTCCAGCTCCTACTTGCTAATGGGGTGGGGGGGGGGGAATGGATCACTGTCTAATTCTTAGCCGCTTACCAGGGCAGCAAGCGGGCTGCCTGTTCTCCCAGTGCCCCAAGTTCCAACATGATGCTCAGGAAATGCCAATAGTTCTTACCCTGGCGCGGCAGCCGTTTGCTTCATTTTTAAGGGACTCCAACTTCTCAAGAGTATAGTTCAAGAGAAGTATGAATGAACTATAATAGTTAAGTACATCAGATAATTTCTCAATTGCCCTCCCCCCTTTTAGAGTTACTGCTTCTGGAACATTCTGTCCGTCTTCTCCCATCTAAACTGGATGCTTTGGAGGCTGATGCATAGTAGTCCAGGGACATTCCTCACCATTCTCTTGGGAATTTCTTCATGTATGCCACAGTTTGGCAGAAATGTACGCCAAGTTTTCTAAGAATGATTGCATGGAAAGTTAAAATTTTGAGGCCTGGCACTTCCAAATGTGTCAACCTTCTACTCTATATTCAACTGGCATTTTGTCTGAAATTTAGGGGCAAATCTTTATTTGGGGATGGAATTCTAGGTAAAAAAAATTTTCCACAGAGGTTTGAAAGCATTGTTTCATGGTCTTTGAAAGCAACGGTTCTTGAATCTCATGCTGCTATACTCACCCCCAGGCCCTTCTTCTGCAACCTGCTGTGCATGTGTTTGGAGTTTCCTCTCCAGTCTACAAAATCCTCTCTGCGTTCCTGGTAATCTAGATTTGATGAGGTGTATTTGCTACCCTTTATCGATACACTTATGATTAGCAACTTCTCTTTCCGTTTCTGTATGTTTAACAAATCTCTACTCTAATTTTCTACATTCTCTTTATGGAATTCCTGTGAGTTGGATAGTCACCTTTTTAGATTGATCCTTTTTCTTCACATCTTTTTTATCTCAGACTTTTTATTCTCTTTGGTAGATTTCTTCCACTGTATGTCCCAAATAGTCTATTGAATTAATTACTTGTGCTATAATTAACTTCAACCCTTTCTTTCTCAGTTTTTCAAATTGTTGTGAATTGCCTCCTCTTCTGATTTCATGGGTGCAACATCTCATTTTGAGGTAAAATAAAGTTTCTCTGAAATTCCCTGCAGTCTTTTGCTTCTACTTGATTCCTTTCTGGTTCTTCATGCGTCTTCCACAGCAGAGGTCTCTTTTGGACATCTAACACTCCTTCATTAATTTTTATATATCAGTGAGGAAATAAAGAGTTCCTTTTGCACAGCTTGGGTCTTTCAACTTGTCAGACTTCCCAATACAGAGTCGGAGTGAAAAACCCCAACTACCAGTATCTGTGACTCTTCTCTTGTAAGAGGATTGGTTTCCATAAGGAGGAACTGCTGTATTTCTTGCTTGGGGAAGAGGGAAAGGAGAACGGTATGACAAAGTATGTCCATAGCATTTAGGACTCAGAGTGGGGGCAGGACTTGGGGGTCTTATTTCAATAGGCTTTTACTCAGCCCCTCTCCTGAGTACCTCACTTTGCCTTCAGCTGTATCTTTGTATCCAGAGTTGGGAACTAGGCAGGTTCTGTCTCTGCACAGAGGAACGTTTGGTCTTCAAGAGTATGGAGTGGAGCGGTGGCTTGGTGAGTGAGCATCAGGAGGTGACTTGGAGCCTAACCACTCCTTATCAGACCAAACCCTGGTTAAACTACTCACTCAGTTTTCAGTTTTACTCTACAACCCAGGCTTTGAAAATACAGTACTTGGATTTCCCATTTCCTTAGCCTTTGGGGGAATTTTCCAGTATGAACAGGCTACTTTTCATTGTTGCTTGGTCACCTAACCACGGGCATGGCACAGCATGGAAAGCTGATGCTCACCATCAGCCAATCATCCGTTCACTATCAACTGCCCACCAACTTGTTGGTATCTCTGATTTGCTGTTATTGCTCCTCATTCTTTCTGTCCTCAGAGAAGTTTATAAGCATCTGTTTTCTTCCATTAAAAACTCATTTGAAGAATGGGTATAAAAAAAAACCAAATATGAGTAAGGACATGGAGAAATTGGAACTCTTGTGCATTACTGCTGGGAATGCAAAGTGGTATGGCTGCTACGTAGAAAACAGTGTGAAAGTTCCTAAAAAATTAGAAAACAACTATGATATGATATGATATGATGATTCCACTTAGGAACTTCACACATCTTTGTAAACCCATGTTCATAATAATATTCAAAGAGTCAATTAGTGATAGCAACCCACGTATTCATTAACAGATGAAGGGATAAGCAAAATGTGGTAATGTACAATGGAGTATTATTCAGCCTTAAAAGTTAGGAAATTCTGATATATGCTACCACGTGGTTGACCCTTATAGACAGTATGTCAAATGAAACAAACCAGTCACTAAGGAACAAATATGGTACTTAATGAGGTTCACAGAGTAATCAAACTCATAGAGCTAGAAAGTAGAATGGCCAGAGGCTGGTGAAAGGAAAGTAGGAAGTATTGTTTAATGGAGATAGAATTCTAATGCTGTAGGTGAAAAAGCTTACAGAGATGGATGGCAGTGCTGGTTCATAACACTGTAAGGTTAAAAATGGTTAAAATGGGGTACATGTTGGTAATCCTAATGTTTTGGGAGACCAAAGCAGGAGGATCACAAGGGCAAGTCTAGCTTAGTAACTTGGCTGGCTTCTGTCTTAAGAAATAAAATAAAATAAAATAAAATAAAATAAAATAAAATAAAATAAAATATTGGAATGTAACTCAATGCAAAGACCCTAGGTTCAATCCCTAGTACTGAAAAAAAATTAAAATGGTAAATTTCATGCTATATATATTTATCATTGAGCCATGTATACATACAGATCTATTTCTGATCTGTCCAGTTTCAATTATCTATATGTTTATCCCTTTGCCAAACATCATATGGCATCTAGTACAGTAAATAATGTAAATTAAACCTAATCACCTTTCCATTTTCAATGGAAAATCAAACTTTGCAATGATTTAATTGTGCGAAAGACCTGGCCCCTGCCTTTTCTCTCTGTCCTCCTGCCCAGCTTACTACCTCTGCCCACCCTACTGCCACACAGGTTGGCTCCCTAGGCTACCTGGGAGGAGCTAACAGTTGATCCATAGCATATGCAGCAAATGCTGTAAAACTTGATGCTTGCTCAGGAGACGGGAGTTTGGGGAGGACAGAAGCAAGCATGGAGGGGTGACTGACAGGGTCAGAAGCAGCCACTGAGTTCACACTAAACATGTGGTAGCTCCCAACAGCTGCCCACCTCATGCATGGGTCTCTAGGGGCCATGTGTTGTGAGGGTGACACAGAAACCCTGCAAATCGCTCTGCTACATAACCAGAGCTGCCCTCCCCAGCCACTTGTGCTTTAGTGCTCTTGCCAGTTTAGTTCCACAAGGCACAGCTCTCTCAGGGCTGTTCAGGAATGTTAGGGCAGGGCCCTGGAGATGCAGGAAAGAGAAGAAACAAATACCAGCAACCCTCAAATGCGCTTCTTTTGTGAGTAGGCTCTGTGGGTGTTTGTTGGTGGTATGTAAGGGATAGCAGAGGAGTGTGAGTTCTAGCTCAAAACACTCATTTAAAACAAATTGAGGCTTCCCAGTCCAAGTCACTGAAATCTCTTTCTGTAGAAAACATCTGGAAAAATGGAAGGAAAAGCTGCCCAGTTATTTAGTTATAAACAAAATTCAAACTTTCCTTTCTCCTTGCTTGCCAATGTCTCTTTCAAATATTTGACCCTTAGGTAGCAAGGATCAAGAGTCAGTGATGTGCTGATACTAACCAACTTCAACCCCAGAGCGGGTGGCTCCTCAAATAGTAGCTACAGGCACTGGCTAGGCTACTCCCCCAGCCCAAAGCCACATGCAGGCACAGGATGGGGAGCTGGGTCTGGTTTATGCAACCTCTGGCTGATCAAGGAGATTCAAAACCTGCCCAGTTCCCATAATGCATCAGAAGAGCACATAGGTTGCCAGTGGTGGGAGCTTTGCAGGCCCTGCACCCTTCTCCCACTGCCTAGAGTGGTGGGGTGAACCCGTGGCATGCGGGCTGCAGTGGGCTGTTGCATCTAAAAGGCTCGCCATTGCTGGCATAGAGTATTTTTAACCAAAGGAGCAGGGGCAAGAGGCAATCTGCAAAAAGCTGGACCTTCTGTTCTGCTGTTCCAGTCGCAGGGAGCCGTAAGTAATTGCTGTAAATAAGTGCTACTGTTAGATAAAGACCCTGGTTCCTACCCTGAATTCAGAAGTCTGCAGACAGGGATGGACTGCTGTAGCAGTGAAATACCTTGCTGTAGGAGCTGAAGTGCAGCCCTAAGGGACTGTGAAAAACAAATACATCAGCTGGGGGCAGCTGGGGGTAGCTCAGTGGTAGAACATCCTCAGCATATTTGAGGCCCAAGAGTCCACTCAACAGCACCAAAAAGAAACTAACAAAGCTGAATATACCCATAGTCATCTCCAGCCTTAGGAGCAAGGAAGAGAAACAAATTTTAATGGTCAGTCCCACAGGGAATGCCAGGAAATGGCAGAGAGAAACATGGCATGGCAGGTCACACCTTTAATTCCACTTACT
Source organism: Hydrochoerus hydrochaeris (assembly GCA_004027455.1). NCBI lineage: Eukaryota > Metazoa > Chordata > Mammalia > Rodentia > Hydrochaeridae > Hydrochoerus > Hydrochoerus hydrochaeris. Next base: position 290,479 of record PVLA01001046.1, read on the forward strand.
CACACCCTGAGGCAGAATGATCTCAAGTTGGAGGCGGGAGTTTGGGGAGGACAGAAGCAAGACTGGGCAACACAAAAAATATGGAAACCTGACAAGTGTACAAGTGTAGCTCAACACTAGAGTGCTTGCTTAGCATACATGTAGCCCTGCTACTATCAATAAATAAATAAATAAATAAATAAATAAATAAATAAATAAAAGAATGAAGCCTGAGGGGTCCCTGATGGAGAACAGGGTATTGGGAAAGGCTCTGCTACTGGGAGAGACCCTGGTGGCTTCTGAGAAGATGGCGTGGTTCATATCTTGTACTGTTAAAAATGCCACTTTGGGGCTGGGGATTTAGCTCAGCAGCATAAGCGCCTGCCTTGCAAGCACGTGGTCATGAGTTCGATCCCTGGTACTGATAAAAAAAAAAAAAGGCCACTTTGGATTAGGTACTAGAAGGACAGGTAACCTTGTTACCTCCTAGAGCAGTGGTTTTGAACCTGCGGCATGCATGCTGTACAGGAGCCAAATTGCCCCCACCAATGTTTGACAAATTATCAGTATGCATACAACAGCACAGATCACATGAGTTGTGCAAAAGCACGTTAAAGGCAAACTTTTACCTTTCAATAAAAAGTTGTTTGTACCACTGAAAGCTCTGTTATTGTGTTTTTCTTTTAAGACAAAAGATGTTATTGTGCAAGTTGTTTTCTCTAAACTAAAACCTCAGTGTTCAGGTTTAATTGCACTGTTGCCACTTTGCTATAAATAAGTGGGTTTGGGGCTGCAGTTTGAGCATTTGTCTCTAAACCATTCGCCATCCCTGCTTTAGAGAGAGCTCAATTAGCCCAGGAATGGAGGCTCCTATCCCTGGAGCCCTGGCCTTTGGTAATGATGACAAACTCCCTGCCTCCCAGCACACCTTCTGAAGCCCTTCACTGACCCGGGCCACTGCAGCCTTAAAGCCAAGGGGAATCAGGCTGAGGTCCCAGCCCCAGACCCAGTGGCAGGGCCTATTTCAAAGCCGATTTCCATCCTAGGCACTGTGCAGCTGGGTCTGGCCCTGGCCCCCCTGGGAGAGGCTGGCATTTTTCCTTCCCTTTTGTTGATTGAGGAGAAAAAACACACAATGCTGCCTTGGCTTTCTGCTTCTTTTGAACAACTCTGGCCACCCCTGCAGGGGCTGCCCCACTAAAGAAGCTGTGTAGTCCCGAGCTGCAGGTGACAGCAGTTGGAATTGTCCCCTCTGTCTGCTCCAGTTGGTCTCCTGAGGGGATGACACTGACCTTGCTGACTCACCCAGCCTACTTGAAGCCAAGGACCCCTAATACCACCCAGGGACCTTTGCTGTTGCTGTCGACGCTCAGATCACAGCAGGCCGACCTCTCTAAACACACCTGGGGACTGGGCACCCAGGACAGAGCACCAGGTACTACCTATGTGTGTACTTCTCTGCATTTATAAGGCTGAAAAATATCTGCAGCCAAGGCAATTCTTGGTTATCTCCCTCCTATAAAAGGACATAGGAGGTAGGGTATGAAAGTTGGCTGGGGAAATAAGCAGGACCTGTCCATTAGATGATGCCGGGACAGTATCAAATAATTCTCAGGACCCTCACAGGCTTCCAAGATGTGGATGGCATACAGGACACAAGAGGCCATGGGGAATCTACTGTTGTGACTTCTCACAACAGTGGCCTACTCTTGTATCTCCTAGATGCAGAGTGCACCTTTATATTTGCTTTTTTCCTTTCCTCTCTTTGTTTGGCCAGTTTCAATCTGCAGAGTGAGTTTTTCCTTTAACCCCTCACCTCTCACTTTTCAAATACACATTTAACACTGTTTTTGGCTTGTCTCATCCAATTCTTTGTATGAGGTGAGAAGGACTTGGAATTTTTTAAATTGGTGAGCCATTTCTAAAGCAACTACCTGACAATTGTACTCCCATTTCTATTTGTCTCTTGATGTGCCAGAGAGATTTCTCTTCCTAATTCTGCCCTTATAGAACATATCCACCTCACACTGTTTGGTGAACAAGGTGGATACCTTAGAACCATGCACTAATGGGCCAAACCAAGCAGCAACTCCACAGTGTCACAGATCCTACTCTTCCCTGCTGCTCCAGACCTACTTCCCCAGCCCCTTGGATTCTCCCCAGGTTATTAATCTTTAAAGTGACCATGATTTGAGAACCAGTGGACATTGATCTGATCCCAGCACAGACTGTCCCAGAAAATCTGGGGCAATTAATTACCATTACATCACCTTCCATATTTCCTTTTGCCTGTAGCAAGCCTAAGAGCATGTTTTCCATAAAAAATCAGGACACATTATCTGATGAGAGATTTATGGGCAGCCTCCAGGTGCGAGAAGGAGTTGGCTTTATAAAAGTTATAACATTAAAATACTGGAACTCCAGGATATTTGGAAGGTTTTACTGAAACCTTGAGAATATTTTAAGTCAGAGTAGCTCATGACCATCTGAGAGGACAGCAAGTCTACCAGTCACATGAGTTCTTCCTTTGTTTACTCCAAGTGTATTTGCCACAGCCCACTGCAAATTGAGTTACTCAAAACAGAGGACCTAACATGGCACTGATTTTGAAGTTCTATGTCCAGAAGGTCCACTGAATCTTAGGCTAGACTGACTGGCTGATTAGGCCTGTCTCTCTGATCTCTATAAACCAACTTAAGCAACCCTTCAGAGACAACTTTGTTGATTTCCCATGCCACGTCATGCTGGGATATTCTTGCTGCTCTGTGTTTTCCCCTCGGTGGGCCTCATCATGGTTTATAACTCATCCAAACACAGTTAACTTTTGTCTGTCTCATAGCACTAGGCTGTAACTGCCTGTGGAAAGAACTACAATGGTTTGGTTCACCAAAGAATTACCAGTTTCTAAAACAGCACCTGGAACATCACAGATGATCAGTTTCTTTTTTTCTTTTTAAGGGTCTTGCTATATTTCCCGGGTCACCTTTGAATTCCTAGATGCAAGCCATCTTTCTACCTCAGGCTCTTGAATAGTTAGGACTACAGTGCTTGTCACCATCCCAGCTCTCAATAAACACATTTAAATTAATGACACGGTTTTTCTGGTGAGTCCCAGACTCTGTATTTTTTTTCTATTCAATATTTTTATTAACCTAAATTTAATATGAATCTACTTATTACTGTTATTTATTCCTTGAATGAAGACTGAGAAGCACTCATGAGACCTACAGTTGGTGTCGATATTGAAAGCATAACATGTTTGCTGTGAGAATCCATGTTCTAAAAAAAGAAAGGTCCGAATAAGCGATTAGGGGAGAACAAGTCTTGTGAAGGGTCTAAATAATCAACCAGACAGCTGGCATGGCGGGCAGCTCACTAGTGAAAGGGGCCAAGCATGAGGGTTCTAATCTAAGCTGTGTTAATGTGGCACAGGCCCAAATGGGGTGCAGGAAGTTGCACTCCCCACATATTGCTGACAGATGCTTCTGGATGCAGAGGCCACTGCTAACTAAGTATGGACAAGGAGCTCATTGTCTGGAAGGGGAGGACAATGCCCAGCACCCAGCTGGCACCCTGCCTGCGCTTAACAGGTATGTACTGGATGAACATAAAAACTCGTTGACAGAAGTCAGTATATTTAGCCTAGAATAAGACATATCAGAAGGCAGGCTGTTGAGTAAGAGTCAATACAATTTACAATACAGTGCCAGAAACCAGGCAGGACTGAATAGGCCCAAAATCTAGGGATGCAGATTTAGGTTCAGACAAGGAAGGACAATGCCTCAATAGACAGAGAGCATCCCCGGGGGGTGTTCGTGGGAGGCTGCAGGACCACCTGGCTGGGCTATTGACGCAGGAAGTCTTCGTACTCTCTATCTTAATGGTCCAAAAAAATGAACAGGATTGAATGTGAGACAGAATATGAAAGACCGACTCCACTTATACTACAAATAACCTTTGTGCTAAAACACAGAGGTTGAGATGAAGGTTTTAATAAACTCAGCCACAAAGCTGTCTGGCACCAGCACTTTTTCTTTAAATGTTATGTTGACCTTTTCAGGTTTCAATTTCATTTTTGGTCAATTTTAGCAGATTTTATTTTCTTAGAAAAACACTGACTTCTGAGGTTTTCAAATGCCTCATCAGAGTTGAAACTAAAAATCTCATGTTTTTCAACTCCAGGTCAGTGGTTAGATAGAGCCCATTTCTCATTTTTATGTATATTTTCTGTTTCACTTTGGCCTCATTGAGTTTCCCTAACTGTGGTTTCTCTTACTGCCAAGGCCAGTAAAGGATAACTTGTGCCTGTAAGAGAGTGGGGGGAACTTAAATTCTTAAACACTGCTGAAACTAGGATAATAATTTGAACTTCATTTTTCTTACATATAAAATTTTAAAGTAATGTTGATTTTATAGGGCTACCTTAACAATTTGGAAACAGCCATCAGAAAACCTAGTAAGGGGTGGGGCACAGCTCACTGGTAGAATACTTGCCCCGTATGGGTTCAATCCCAGCACTATAAAATGAAAACAAAGCAATTTTGTAAGATTCAGTGATTCTATTTCTATTACTCCCCTTAGAAGTGTTGTTTATGATGATGGATTTGAGTTTATTTTAACTTATTTAAAGGATTAAATATTATAAATGTGAAAAACATAGTCTACTTAAAATAATTATGGTAATTAATAAGAAATATTATACAGCTATTAAAATTATCCAATGAATTTTAAATAATGATTGTTAAGTAATACATAAAAAAGCAACTCATCATACAAGTTATTGAATATCCACAAACAGACTTTTAATAACCATATACTTTCTTCCTATAATGAACAAAAAGTTGAAAGGAAATCTCTAAAAACCTACATTTTTGGTGAAAATATAAACTAGTACAACCACTATAGAAACCAGTATGGAGATTTCTCAAAAAACTAAATAGAAATTGCATTTGACCTAGCTCTCCTTCAAGGTATCCTCCCCAAACAGTTGAAGATATTATACCACAGTGATGTATGTATATAACAGCACAATTTATGACAACTAAATCTTGGAATCAGCCTATATGCCCATCAACATGAATGAATGAAGAAAATGTGGTATTTATACAAAATGGAGTACTACTCTGTATAAAGAAGGATAAGTTTGAGTCACTGTAAGAAAATGAATGTATCTTGAGACCATAATGTTAAGTGAAATAAATCAGACATACACATTTAAATACTGCAGAGTTTCTCTTATATGAGAAAACCAAAGTATAAACAAATACAAGAGTAGGGCTGGGGTTTTAGGTCAGCATTATAAGCACTTGCCTGGCAAACACAAGATCATGAGTTCAATCCCCAGTACCAAAAAACATATAAATAAATAAATAAATACAAGAGTAAAATAAAAGATAGATAACGGGAAACAGGGAGATAGTTCTTTGGCAAAAGGGAATGGAGTCAAGAGATAGAGGGAGTAGGGCCTGAGGGGAGAGGGAGAAGAAAAATGAATTAAGACATGCCGTGTACATGTACCAGCTCCCCATGAATGTAATCATTAGGTACTATAAACATGGACTAATAAAACTAAAAATTAAAAAGTGAAATCTATCAATTTGTAAAATCCTGCCATCTCTGGGTGGTAGGATTATTTTCTTTTCTATAATTTCTGTGATTCAAAAATTTATTTTATAATAAATATATTTTACTGTTATGAATGGTTAAAAAAGAAGTTTAAAACTCAACTTACTAAAAAAGAGACTGGCAGGAATAAATGACCCTTCCAAAAGAAAGATTAAAGGAATGGCATGTAGGGCTTATCCCTAGGAAAATCCAGCAGCCCCAGGCCTACCTGGTGACCAGCTGTGTGCTGCAGGGGGAGGTCTCTGCAGAGGAGTGGGAGCCTTTGAAGGGGTGTGTGTGAGGGTGCTGCGCTTTGATGCCATCCTCATTCTCTAGTGGGTATTCAGCAGGACAGCCAAGAGGACTCCAAGATAACGCAGTCTACCACTTGGCATCCCAGGTGCAGCCCACCTCTGCCCTGAGATCCTTGCCTTGGCTCCCTCCTGCAAGGATCAAGTGAGAGATTAGCTCTACACCCTGTATGAAACAGCAGCTGGTGGTCTGGCCCACTCCCCGCTCAGATTCAACTGGTTTCAGTCTCTGAGCAGGTTCTGAAGCTGGCAGAGCCACTGCCTATCCTCATTTGAGGCTGCTGGGGCCCTGGCAGAGTCCTGGGGCTGAGCTCATCTACCCTGTGAGACAGCTCTGGGGCACAGAAAAGCAAGGACAAGCTGAGCACCAGCCTTCCCCCCAGCTGTTTTCAATAAGGCTCCACTTCTGAGGTTGCTGGCAGATCTCGGGAAAGATCTGAACCAACTTCACATAATGTTTTCCATCAAACCCACAGTTAAGTAATACTATTCTCTTAACTCATGAACTGCACCAGAAATGTTTTTCCTGTCACTTCCCCACTTTCCTTCTAAGCAGCCCAGCAGCAGGCCAGGCTGGGGTTTACCATCTGTTACCGGAGGCAGGGGAGACCAGAGGGCTGCAGTTCCTCTCCTGCCACACACAGATGGGGAGCTGAGAGAGGCCTCCAGACTCAAGGCACTTTGTGTACATCATTCCATTTAATTCTTCCATTGCCCCATAAGGTCAGCATCACCATGCTAATGTTACAGGAAAGGAGAATGAAGCTCAAAGAAATTAAAGCAACTTGTCCCCAAATTCAGGGTTGCTCCACTGAGGTCCACTGCCTTTCAAGGGAGTCAAATAGGATCCTGGGCAAAGCAGTTCAAGTGCCAAAAAGCTACACCAGGACTTCCAGTCTCCTGGTGAGGTATTTCACCAGTGACCACCAGGGGATATTCTGAAGGCCCACTGTTAAGCACAACACATTTATTTTGTGATTGAACAAATTAATGACTCCTAGAAAAGGATGAGTGCCACTTCCTCATGAGGTCTTTTGAATGTTTCCTGTCTGTAGTTTTGTTGCATATTCTATTGTATTTTATGTACTGACCACAGAGCATCGGACCCAGCTACGTTCATCCTATGGACAAAGGGCTTATAGAGTACCCTCACCTAATACAAAGATGAGTGAGGGCTAGTCTCCATCCACCATACTGTTCTAAATGGAACAATGGAGAAGGCAGATTAAAATGCTAAGTCATAGAAAACAAATCCAAGTTCAGTGAAAATACAGGGATGCAATACATTTTTAAAACTCAATCAGGCTGCGTTAAACTTAGTGTCTCTCAGGACCTTGCCTAGCACAAATGTCTTTCAGTATCCATGGGAATTGGTTCCATGACCCTGTGGGTACTACACTCTGTGAATAATCAAGTCCCATATACCAAATGGAATGAAATCATCTCTAGCTAACTTATATAGCCTACCTAATCCAATGTAAATGCAGTATAAACAGTGGTTATACTGTTGTCTAGAGAATAATAACAAGTGAAAAATTCTGTACTTGGTTCAACACAATTGCAACTTTCTTCCCAATATTTTCAGTCTGCAGTCAGTTGAATACAGAGATGTGCAGCTGCAGAACCAGCAGGTGTGGGGGCTGATGGTACCTGTTACATCTTTTTCACAGTCAGTACAGCAGATGTGGCACCTGCCTTGGAGGAGACAGTATTCATCCTGAGAGATCCTCAACTGGGACCCAACGAGGCAAACTGACAAATACACTCTCAGTCTGGATATGGTTCCAAAGGAAAGACTAAAATTTATGACAGTGTGGACCAGGGCCATGATGTGTGGAGAAGCAGAGTCAAAAGGAACAGAGTCTACCGAGAAGTCCAGTACCTGATCCTGTGTGGCTGGAGGAGTTTGTGTACTTGAAGCTAGGAGGTCTACCCCATCCCATGTGAGTCAAGGTCAGCAAACCTCTCAGAAGATGGTCCTTCTTAGTCGCAGATCTTAGTGTACTTGTGCCATTCTTCTTTTCCTTCCCAGTCTTGAGTGTGTACCCTAATCACCTACAGTGTATCAGGCACCAGCTTAGGCACATCAGCATCCTGACCCCTTGGTTTCTGGAGTGAAACTCCCAGCATGGACTGTCTGACCTCCAAGCCTGTTGGCTGCTTCTCCTGGTGGCTGCCGGCTGCTGCAGCAGACTCACTAAGGAGCCCAGGCTCTTACTGAACTACCTGGCTTCCTGCTCCACCCTCCTGCCTGCCAGGGTCCTGTCAGACTCTGAACCAAGAGGCAGGGGCCAGATAAAGGGCAGAAGAAGACGGAAGTCTACAGAGGAATCACAGCTCAGAGAGCAGCTTAGCTGGCCAGGCAAGAAGCAGCCTGGGACAAGAGGCTGGTAGACAGTAGCTACAAATTGAGGGAGAGAGCTGGAATCTCAACAGATGGGCCATGAAAATCAGTGCTGTGTCTCCTCCCTTTCTGACAGCAGCACAGGCCTAAGATGAGTCCTCTGGAGAGCACTCGAGATGAAAAATGTTCAAATCTTTTCACATTAATCTCTTTACTGCTAACTAATCAATCCCCAGAAAAAAATATATTAAATATGGCACTATTAGCTTCACATACAAAGATGCTCACCCAAATTTAATTATAGAAGGAAATACTGGAAACCACCTAAATAACTGCCAACAGAGGAATGATTTGGTAAATGGTTACATATCAAATTTGACAGACTATTAACCACAAAAACTACATTGACAGAGTGCTTTGAAATGACTGATATGGCAGGTGAAGATTAAAAAACAAAACAAAACAAAAAAACAGTACAAGGGCCAGGGATATAGCTCAACAGCATAAGTGCCTGCCTGGCAAGTGCAAGGTCTTGAGTTCGATTCCAAATACCAATAAACCAAAACAAATAAACAAACCCAAAAAACAAAAGACAGTACAAAGGATTTTATTTGTTATTAAAAGTTACTAAGCATTTACTATTTACACGGATAGCCTAGATACTGTATCATTTAAATAATGCCAGATTAATATTATTCTACTTTACAAACAAGAAATCAACCTAGAGAGTAACTGGGCAAATTACCCAAGGTCACAGCTAATCACATATGGGACTGAGTCAAAAGTCAAGGGTGACTCCAAGCCTGTGACCTCCAGTAAGCCTTCCTCCCCCTATAATCAGTACCACAGCTATGCCTGCATTGCAAATGTAAGAACCCCCAGCTTGGAAAAGAAATACAGGCCAGCACTATCAACCACAATAATGACAGTCACTGTAACTACCTTCTATTTTTGCTCTTTTAAGTTTTTTTAAATAGCATGCTATACTTTTACTTTAAAAACATTCTTGAATCTAGACTGTTAGAAGGGTGCTATGGAGTGCTCATATTTCTACAGTAGTTCTCCCTCATTTGAAGTTGTTTCAGTTATCCACAGCTAACTGCTGTCCAAAAATAATAAATGGAAAATTCCAGAAATTAACCATTCAAAAATTTTAAGTAACTTTTATATAGTATGTTGTTATATTTGTTTTATTTTATTATTGTTGTTGTTAATCTTCTACTGTGCCTAATTTATCACACATATGTTATCACACATATGTAGGTACAAGAAAAAGCATCACACACAGAAGGTTCAGCACTACTGCGGTTTCAGGCATTCACTAGTGGTCTTGGAACAAATTTCCCATAGATAATGGGGTCTAGTGTAGGCTAATGTCCTCCATCTTACTAGGCAACTGCTGCACACTGGTACACACCTGGGATTGCATCGACCCTCCAACAATGCAGTGGGGTAGGATTATTCCCCTCTCGACTATGAGGCTTAAAGAAGGGAAGAGGAAACCCCAGCCCAGACATCCTGGCTACAAACCTGTACTCCTCCTCTACCTACAACTGCCCAGAGGTGCCTGGTTTCCTGGGCCTACCCTTTCCGAGCTCTCTGAGCACTTGTTTACAAGCACACTGCTGACCAGTGGTCCCTGAAGAAGAGGTCAAGGTGAAGTGGGCTTTCCAGAGGAGTTTAACCATGCCCTGCATGTTCAGGTCCTGCCCTCCACTCCTCTTCTACCCCGTAGCTTTGGGGAGGCCTGAGCCTCAGCTGAATGGAGTAACAAGAGGCTAAAGGAGCACAGCTGAAGGCAGCACAGAAATTTGAGGCTGCAGGAGAGACAAGGTGAAGTCAGTGGAAGGGGCTGGGGATGGTTTGGGAACAAGGCAGCAGGCAATGAGTGGCCTGAGTTCAAGAGAAGAGAAGACGGCAGAGCAGAGAACAGCCTCAGAACGAGGGTCCTCCACTGTTCAGCTCAAGTAGCATCTCTCACTGCCCTTAAAATTCAGACAATTCCATGCTGATGCCTACACCTTCAGGCATATACACCTTCTGTTGTGTCTTGTGATTGCATCTCTGAACCAGTGGTTTTATTTAATAAGGACAAAAGGATTTTTAGGAAGCTTACAGTCAAATTTGTAGCCCATTTCTACCAACCGTTCAAGACTGGTGAGTGTTCATTTCTGCATACTATTCTCATCTCAGGCTTATTATTTCCATATTCTTCCTCACTGTTTTCTGGTTTCCCACCTCCACGCCAATAGAAGATTGTTATAGAATTTGATCTATATGACGCATTCTTAAAGGGAGCAATATCACCCCAAGAGACTAAAAACTGGTCTACTCTTTTTATGTATAAAGCTCCTACATTTGAATCTATAGCACATAAAGAATGAATACATCTGTAATATTAGATTTTCACTGAGGGGGCTCCTTAGAGCGATAACAGGGAAAAAGAGGCCAAGAATCAGTGATGGGTGAGTCAGCCATCAACTTGGGGGGCGATCTACAGAGATCCCTTCCCATGATAAGATGGTCAGACACACCATTCTCAGAAATTAGGCAACAAGCAGCCACCTCTTCTACTGCTTGGCCAAGGTCCACATGCTCCAGCAACTAAAAACCTTCTTTTTGACCTTTGCTCCCAGCTCTGGAGCCCAGCAGCCCTCCCTTTAGTGGTTTACAGAGTAACCTGTGTAGGGACAGTGTGTTCCGAGCAGAACTCTAGGTCTTGCCTTGGCAGGTTTAGGTGCCCACGGGATCCTGATGGGCCCACTCTATGGAGTCTCCACTCAGAATGCAGGCACAAGGGTGGCTAGCATTTCATCCCAAACTTCAACAGAAGGGGTGAGGGTGGGGACTGATTTGACTTTATTAATTACAGAAGAACTCCATCCCAAATAATCCATTAATCATGCACTAGGGTTCACTATATGTATCGGGGAAGGGGGGTTGAAGGGCACTAGATTGTACCAGAAACAGTCTCTTTCCCTGTGTGCTATAAGAGCAGGATTCCTGTCCCCTGGCCCAGTGGACTCCACTCGCCCTCATTGCTTGTGGGTGATGCAAGCCCAGTGTGACAGGCTATGGAAAGTATGTTCAGGTGCCTGGCTCCCCTCAGCCTAAAGTCTTTCAAATCGGGATCCAGATTTGATTTGATTTTCTTTGCCTTCCTGGCTCAGACTGTTCCAGGCTTATTTTTCACTCCCCTGTCTGGCTTGCCAGGGTTAGGAGGGGATTGAGCCAAGTCCTTCACACTTCACAGGCAGGCCTCCTTTCCAGGGTGAGATGGTACATGGCCGCTCAGCCCCAGCTCCCAGCAGGCCCTGCCTGCAGTCCTGCGGGAGTTTTCTGGTTAGAGGCATCTGCACCTCCAGGAACCACCTGGAGACTCAGTGTGTCACCAAATGAGAGACAAACAAGCAAGTCCATTCCCCACTTTCAGTTACAAAGCCAGCTGTCAGGACATAGGCATCTATTCACTTCCACTGTCCCTGCCCCTGTTATTTCAGAGTCCATGAGCAGAGGCAGGGGACTGAGACTAGACTTAAACGGGTCACCAGCGCACAAGTCCTACCTTCCCTCAGCATTCAGGTCTGCAACGTGCAGTACAGGTGTAGAAGGAGCAAATTTAGAACCTCAGCAATTTCAGGATGTGATCCTCTGAATGTAGGGAGATCACCATGGACCTCTGTCATCTTTTTATTCTAGAGGTCCTACATGTGACTAGATATTTGGTTTACAGAAGCAAACCAACCTGCAACTGCTCATGAGGTCAAGCTTGAGTGCCACAACTGTTCTATGTCATGAGGGGTCAAGTGGTGAGCACACTAAGAGAACAACTCGGTCCCTACTCCCAAATCCTGTTTACATTTTGTTCTTATGACACTGTGGAATGCTGGAGTAGGCAGGGGCCCAGAAGTCATCTGGTTTGACTTCCTCATTCCATAAATGAAGAAACTCAAGTCCAGAGATCAGATTGCATTAGAGACCGATACCCAGGCACATGACTACAAGGCCAGTCCTCCCTCAAGATCATGCCAGTGGTGTGAAGAGAAGCCAGATCCATGATAATCAATAGACTGTCAGACAAAGAAGGTCGACAAGAAGGCATTTTAGCATCACCAGGCTGACTACAGTGCCCTAATCTACTGTATTTAAATTCATCTTCACTCAATGAGTGGAGCTCCATCCTAGAGGCCTGGGGGAACCCACAGATGAAGAAGAAACTTTTCTCAAGTACCTGAACATCCAGAACACAACAGCTAAAGATGTGCAGCACAACAGGAAAGGACAAGCAGGATGGGCTCCCTGGAAGAAGTGATATTTGGAAGAAGCTGGCTAGTCTGTGATAGACTTGGGGAGTGGATTCCAGTTAGAAAACACAACAAAAGTCTAAAAGGACCTGCTCAGGGATCTTGGTACATGGCACAGGTCTGGATAGTAGGGCAGCAAAATGGTTGAGGGAAATGTCCCTGCTTGGCTGAGAAAGTTAAAAGGCAGGCAGCAAATCTGGACTCAAAACTGCAGAAAAATTCTGGTGCAAAAGAAGCACTTAAAGCCACTTGTTAGGAAGGACCTAACCACAGAAGTCCTGCAGCCTGGGAGGTACAGAAAGACAAACACCTAGGAACATGAGGCCACAAGTCTTCAGGGCCTCCTGATGGAGGGAGAGACCTGCTTGAGAGAAGCTGATACAATGGCAGGCCCCATTCTTTAATTGGCTTTCCAGGAGAGCACTGTTCCCTGAGAGTCCTTGGTCTTCCCTGCACATATGTCATCTCACTGAATCCTGCAAAATGTTCTCCACGTGATAGAAGTGGGAGAGAGGCAATTAGTGCTCTCTCTGCTCTCAACCCAGAAGGGTTTTGTAGACTGTAAGATGCTACACAAAGTACAGCATATTCTTAAAACTAAGATGTAATCAGAATAAACTATAAAGGGAACTCTACCATCAAGATACAAACAGACCCAGAATAAGAGAATAAGATGTTAAAAATGGAAACAACTGTTGGAATTACTTGGTTCGACTCCCAACTTGGTTCACAGGTCTCAAAGTAACAGTCTTAACAAATGATGGCTCAGCCTCCTCACCCATTTCAGTTCTAAACGTCAAGCTTTGGGCTCCCAGTAAAGTGCACAGTAAGCATTAACTGAGTAAATCAAATCCAAACGCTCAAAATCTGTCTGGAATAAACAAAAAACATTACTTGAAGAAGGCAAGAGAATATTTAGAAAATTTGTGAACTGAACAAAAAATAATCTCTCTTTTCCAGGCACCTACTGGGAGCTGGCATTGAGATGTGTTTTTAAAAAATAAGGTATGTGAAATAGATCACATACTATAATACGTAAGTCACAGAATTTCAGAACTCAAATGGACTTTTAAGGATCATCCAAATCATGACATTATGAAAAGGAATCTAAAATTCAGGGAGGTGCAGTGGTTTGTTGAAAGTTTTAAGGCAACTGTATAGTAACTAGATCCTCAGTCCAGAAATCTCTCCACAGCACATTATGTTAATCATCTAATTAAATTCTAAATTGTAGAGTGAAGAGTATAAGCCTCCTGGAATGTGGCAATAGAAGAGATATAAGGGGATACACTAGTTGGAAAAACCTTCATAGAAGAGGAAAAGGTTAATTTTCTGTTTCCTAACTAGATAACTCATTAGTTGCAAGATCCTTGAAAGTGTCAGGCACGTTTGCATTTTCTTTGTATTTTTAGCATCTTGAGCACAGAAGAAACAGAACTTGTGGTCATTAGAAACAAAAACAAAAATAAACCCACAAAAGTAGCATCTTTAAGTCACTAACTCTGAATCTGGAAGCAGTTACACATAGTAAGAGGTCTGAACATAGTTCTGTGGAACTGCACGGATGGGATGAATGATCTCGCATGTGTGCCATATCCCACACCTGTGCCTCTCAGAGCCTCACTGATGCCCAGCCCTGGTGCCCTGGGTCTCAGTCAAGTGGAGCACACAGTGAAGTAATAACTCCCCAACCAGGTCCATATCATGGCTCACTGTGTCACTCGAATTTATTTCCATTTCAAGACAGTCAGTATAATGAGAAACAGTTAACACAGTAGGGGCCACCGGCCCTTTTAGCAGACATAGACCTATCTGGACAGTGCCAGCTTCTTCTGTTTGACAGAAAAACTGTCACCAAGACATTTTAAAAATGTAGACAGAACAAAAAATGCTGTTCATAGGCTTCCAAATCCTCTTCAAGCTTCACGTAGTGAACACATCAGTGATTTTATGTACTGTTATTGATCTATGTACAGTGTCCTCTCCACTTATGTTATTCACACACATTTCCACTTATGGAAGGAACTATCAGAAATGCCAAGCACCCGGTGATGTAATATTTGCTGCACTGAAGTTTATTTAATGATCTTCCTCTGAGTCCAAACTGGTTCCTCTTTTTGCTGTTATGAAAAGTGCTCTGAATATCTCTGTGCCAACTACATTTCCCCTTCTCCTTTAATAGTTAAGCTAGTGTCAGGAGTTGAATCCTGGGCACAGCTCATACATGGCTTTACTGCCCCTGTGACACCCTACCAGCCTGAGCCCCAAGACTACACTAACCTTTAGTGTTCCCAGCACAAGAAACCTATCTCCTCACAGCCCTAGTAATGGGCTCTTGGTAGCTTTTTTGCTAGTCTGTTAGGTGCATAAATACTGGAAAGACATGTTAATTTCCATTTGTTTAATTGCCAGCAGTGTTGGTAATGCATTTTGACGCAGTTACATGTTTTTCCATGCCCAAACGTTGTCTACGTTTTTTTCAATTTAAATTGTCTCTTCAACTTTGAACATTTACCAGAGAGAATCTGGACAGTGAACTCAGGGAGTTATACCAAATATTTTTATTTTTATTACAGTTTTCAAATTATAAAGGTAATTTCTATCTACTGTTTAAAATCTCAGCAATATGGCTATGTATAAAGTAAAAGTGGAAAACAGGATATAAATTGGCAAAGGGTTTCTTTCCCTCTTACTCATCGTTTTCATACTTTGCAGTAATATTCTGTATCTATTTCTTTTTTATTAAGTGACACAAATATGAAAATTGTACATAGTAACAGGGTACTAGGTTTTGATAGATGTACACATTATATAATTTTTGAATCAGATTAAACATATCTAGCTCCTCAAACATTGATCATTTTTTATGCTGGAACTTTCAGAATTCTTTCTTGTAATTATGAAAGGTATAATACATTATTATTACTGTCTACTGTTACCCTATTATATGCACCTCAGCACTTCTGGCTGCTAACTGTGACCCGGTAGTCAACCATTCCCCACCTTTCTTTCCTCCCACTGGTGTCCACCATTCTCCCAACTTCCTTGTGTCTAGTTTCCTTTCGGTGTTGGAGATTTAATCAGGGCCTTCATGCAGAGCTACATCCCAGCACTATGAATGACAAAACATTTCTATGGCTTATACTGCTCTCCTCTTTCCAACCTGTTTTTATTTTTAGATCTCTTACTGGGCACTTTTAGTGAGATCACAAACTCAAATGTCCTCAGAGTTTGGAAAGGAAACCCAAATACAGAAGGTGGATCTGGACAAGAAACATCTGGAGACTCTTCTTGCCCACTTTCTGTTGTCCCACTGTGAATGGAAAGGGAAGAAAAACAGCAAAGTCAAAATGGGCAATAAGCACTTGATCACTGTGTTAGGAGCTGGCTTGGAATGAGGAGACTAGCAATGCGGGCAAGATGTGGAAAGCACCCACTGAGCCAGTGTGCCATGTGGAAATGGTGCCGGATCTCATTTTTATGAACAACCACTCATAAATTGTATAGTAAGATTTCCATTTGTAAATCTTAGCTCAAAGTTTTGGAGAATGCCACCAGCCAAATACAAAAGGTCTCTGTACCAACTCTGGCCAACAAGTGGGCCATTTTTTTTTTAACCTCTATCACCATAGTGTTAAGTCATACACTTAAGTCTCTGTTTCTGGACCCATTCATTTTAGATGCTATCTCTTCTCTTGCCATTGGGTAAGATGAAGATTTTAGTGTTCCTATACTTTTCTTTTCCTGCCTCTTCCTTACCACTCACCGCTGCTTTATTTTTCCAAAGCTTAAGAATTTGTTTTCTGTTCTGTAACTATACTCAACACTAGTGATCTTGATCTTAAAAAGAGAACAATTTTCTTAATAGCAATAGTATATTGTATACATGTTAGCCTCAAACATCTGCTGGCCATGAATGAGCTATTCACAATCACTGACTGAAGAACTAGTTTCCCAGTGTAGGCAGCCATGCCTCTCGAGTGTGGTCCTGTCTCCCTGAACAAGGGACTCCACATGGGGCATGTCTCTGGGCAGACTCACTTAGCATCTGTCTGTGAAGGGAGTGGACAGCACATCTGGTGATTTCCACCTTATGGCAAAGTAAAAGACTTTTTTTTCTTGAGATATTGATAATATCTAGGAGTTTCAGTTTGGTCTTTATAAGTGGTTAGCAAACCATTCAGATGGCTAATAAATCATATAAATGGAAAATCACCCTGATTTCTATCCCACTGTATACTTACACTCTTGGAATTCTTTAATCTCAAACATATAGCTCCTTCCTGCCAAGGCCTTTCCTCTTATCTGTTCTGGCGGGTAGAGTCTATAGAGTAGTGTGGAGAAACTATGGCACCTGTGATGCACTGGGATTTTTGTTATCACTGAAAGCTTTTAAAGGTTCCCTATCATTGTTATTGAGCCTTCAATGCAATCCCATGAAAATCTCTCAGCCACTAATACCTGCTTCTCCTGTTTTCAGTTCAGCTTTGAATTTATTCTCTTTGGAATTTTTTCCTTACTACTAGGAATTGAACCTAGGGCATCATGCATGTAGGCAAATGGTCTATCACTGAGTTACACCCCTAGCCTTTTTTATTATTTCTAGATAAGGTTTTGTTAAGTTCCCCAGGTTGACTTGTGATCTTCTTGCATCAGCCCTTAGAGTATCTGGGGTTACGGGTGTGAACTCTCATTGTCCTTCTCAGTTTATTTTGGGACATATTTGGTGGGGGGGTTTAATGAGTCTGTTCATTGCACCATTTTGAGTCTGAGTGTCCACCAAATGTCAACAGTTGTAAAGTTTCACCCATGCTTATGCTGTTTCCCATCCTCCTGCTTTGGGAACTCTGTGGTACCCTGGAATGACAATTGTAGAAATCTGGGGAGTTCATTCAAGCTTACTGGGAAACCAAGGTTAGCTTTCTTCACTAAAGATGAAGAACACATACTCTCTCGGTAAGGGATGACACTGTTCTTCAGATAAACATGTCCTAAGTAAATTCTCAAGAATCCATTGCCTTATTTCTAAGGCGAATAGAACAACTGTTTTCAGTGCATCTTCTAATTGGATCACCAACACATAAGAACTGAATAAAGTATGCTCAGTCCTGTCCAATAGGATTTTTGGTGATGATGGAAATGTCAGTAATGTGTTCTGTCCAGCATGATAGCTATAGGTTTCATGTGGTTATGGGACACTTTTAACATGGCTAAGGTGACTTATACTTAAATAAATTTTTGCTGGGGATTTAGCTCAGCAGTACAAGCATTGGAAGCATGTGGTTGTGAGTTTGATCCCTGGTTCTGATTTAAAAAAAAAAAAGAAAAGAAATGAAATGAATTTTCAATTTTATTTCATTTTAATTAATCTTAATTTAAATAGCCACGTGCTGGCTACTCTTATTCAAAACTTTCACGAAGGAAGCAAAAGACAGTAGACAACAACTAACAAACCAACAACTAACAAAAATTATAAATTGATATGAAGTAAAATAGTCATTTGTGTATTTTAGACATTGAAGGAACAACACAAAGCTAGAAAAGCTCCAGAATTCAATCTACAATGAGGATCAATCTGGCGATGTAAGAAAGAATGCTAAATAACAAAAGTAAAAAGAGCAAGTTGTAAATCAGTAAATGAACATTTGGAAGATGAATGGGGAGGGCAGAACTCAGAAGTCAAGAATCAGTCTCCATTCCACTCCAGGCTGCAATTTAATCTCTAAGTTACTACATACGAACTACTTATGAAACTTAAAAGTGTCTAACAACACACCGTCATATCCTGCTGTTTTATACACACACATCATCCTCTAGATGGATACTTCCAAGACTCCTGAGGACCAACAGCAGGCCAGACTCACTCTAATTTTGAATTTCTTGAGGCACCAATCATGGTAGCTGAACACTTCTGAGTTGGGAGCAAACTGGGAAGAAGGTCCTAGGAAAAGGATGCTATTTGGATCTGGAGCATCCTTGAAAGACTCATGTGTTAAAGATTTGGTCCCCAGTACAGCAATACTCAGAGGTGGGACTTGGGAAAGTAATTAGCTCATAGGGTCTCTAACTTCATTAATGGATAGAGCCATTGATGGATTCAAAGACTGACAGCCTTAGTGGGAGGTGACAGACACTTAGGAGGCTGGGCTTAGTTGAAGAGAGAAGGTCATGGGGTGCAGCCTTGGGGACTACATTTGGACTCCATCCCCTTCTTCTCTGTCTCTGTTTCTCTCTCTTTCTCTGCTTCTGAGCCCCATAAGGTGACCAGATTTTCTTCCATGATAGTCTGCCTCACCACAGGCCTAGAAACAATGAAGTTAGCTGACCAGGGACTGAAACCTCTGCAACTATGTGCCAAAAGTTGGTATTACGTGTCTTAAAGTTGTTATTCTCATGCATTTCATCAGAGCACCAGAAACATACCCCTGCCAGTTAAAGTGAAAACTAAGGAATCATTTACCTTTCTTGATCAGGTCTCCTCATGTTCCCTTCCCTTGCTTTCCATGCCTTAAACATGGACATGCCTTGGGAAGGCCAGGCTTATCCCAAGGCTCCCATCAGTGACAGAGGGACCAATGTCAGGCTGAAACCTAAAGAGGCACTGAAGTGTATTGAGGGTGTGTCTTAGTGGTGGAGCAGTTGCCTAATGTGTAAGGCCTTGGGTTCCGTTCTCAGCAGTGCACACACAAAGGCACTCAAGTGTTAGCTCCTCAAATCCACAACACAGTCAGGGCCTGTGATCATGTTTGCTTTTTTTTTTTTTTTTTTTAAACAAGAATACAGTCCAGGGCAAAGGGGAAGAAAGCTCCAGTAATTTCAGTATTTTTCCCACCATTAATTCTTTTCATACTGAACTCTAGGTGGAGAAACCAACACACCCACACCACAGCCAATCACATGGGGCACAGAGCAGCAAGAGGCACCAGTGTCAGCCACTGCCTCTAGCCCTTGGCTCCATGCACACAAAGCCCAAGCCAGCACCAAGGCTTGATAATACCTCTTAGAGCAGTGGTGCAGCTCTACCTTACCTACCTCCTGTTGGGGGTAAAAGGTCTGTCTGAGCCACAGAACCCCAGCACAAACAAATGCCCTAGCCACGCCACTCAGGCCCCCAGTGACTTTGCACAGGAAGAGGTCCGTGCAGGTCTTGGTAGGTACTCAGGTCCATCTAGCAGAGAGGTCTTGGATCCCAGGTGCCCAGTGCATAGGGAACAGTTTGATGCCAGTAAGCATATACCTCCTGCCCTAGGAGATAGTACAGCTGGATGAAGAAACACAGATTTCTAGAATTTGACCTTAGGGCAGGGGTTCTGAGGTCTAAAAGCAGCTCTGATGAGATAAGGAGACAAAAGGTTACGAGTTTCAGAAAATAAAACCACCTTAAACTTTGGGTTCTCAGAGACAAAAAAAAAAAAAGATAGTTTCAGCCAAGACAGACCTAGTCAAGTGACCCTAATTAAGTGGCATTGCTCCCTGAAGCCATCAGCTCACCAAGCACCTCCACAGGGATGGCTGCTTCCTCCCCCAGACCTGTCTACTTCAAGTCAAATGGCCAGAGGTAGGGAGGGGTGAGTTTTTCTGGAATGTTTTAACTTGCAGGGTCACATTCAACTTATCCTAGAGGTCCTTCATTAGGGGTTGAAACTCTGGTGCGGGGCCGGGGAGCTTGCTGAGGTCCTTGGGCAGTGGAAAGGAAGAGGCCTCCTGGGGTGTGATATGGACCTGTGGGGACAGAACTGAATAATGAAGGCACCATTTTAAAGGTGCTTGCTCTGAAGAGCTGCAAGAGCTCAGACCCAAGACAATTGAGGCCCTGTGGAGCTGAGACAGACATCAAGCTTCATGCTCTGCTCTTAGCAGGCTGTGTGCCCAGTGGGAGGCCAAGCACTGTGAACAGGGTTAGGAGGCAGCAGCAGAGGTTACTAGGTCCAGGGGGACCCACTCTGGGGTCCAGGTCTTTCATAGCTAGAAACTCCTGCTCAAAACCATAACATTCTGTTGTATTTTACTCCTGTGAGGGCACCAAGGCAAGAAAGTCCCCACTTCACCTTTCTGGTATTGAAATAATCAGCTTCCTTGTTTTGGGTTACTGGAGGTGGTTCTTCCCTGAAGCAAGTTTTGCTTTGTGTCACACGCCTGCAGCACACTAATTTACAGAGCACTTTCGCCTACAGCTCCTCCCCTAGAGTTAGTCGGACTCTGTCCAAAGACTCCTCTGGGAGAGTCTGCCTCTGTGCCACTGTGCACCAATGTTCTAGGTCAGTCTCAGCCAGGTGGGCAGTAGAAAGCAGCCCTGTACTCTGGCACATCAAACACACACAGAGTCTGCATCAAATGACCTAACCTGCTAGCTCTCCTCAAGGTTCCTCTACCTCCCAGTTGTGCTGTGGGCTAGGCACCCAGGCTTAACACAGGGGCCTGTCATTCAAGACCCAATTGGTAGCAATGCTGACTCCAGTATTCTTAAAGTGTAGCATTTTCTTTGTGAGCATCTGGATTGATTTATACTAACAGTGCAGTGGTTGAAAGCCTGTCCTTCAAGCAGGTATTTAGACTCTAGCCCCTCCCTGTTTCTCTCTCGGTTCCCTGGTCACTATGAAATGAGCAGCTTTCTTTACCATGTGCTCCCCACCATGATGGTCTGCTTTTCCACATGCTCAAAATGCGAGGTCAAGCCATCAATCATGGACTGAGACCTCTTTAGCCATGAACAAAAACAAACCTTTTCTCCCAGTAAGTTGATTCCTCTCAGGTATTTTGTTACTCTAACAGAAGCCTGACTGACAAAACATTGTGAATGCATCAAATGACATTAAATTGTTCACTTTAAAACAGTTAAATGTATGTTATGTTAATTTTGACTCAGAAGGAAAAATGCTGTATTGCTATACTTTTGGACTTCATGAAGTCCCTTTTACCATCAGCTTTTCTTCTCACACGCCATAGACCAGAAATGGCCAGGTGGTTTTACTCAGAGAGGGAAACCTGGATTCACTGAAGGTGTCAGCCCTCAAGGGTGCTGCCTACTAGGCCAGCGCTCATTCTGTAAAAGTCCCAAATCGCACAACTCAAAGGCAGCAATGAAAGCAAGGGCACCACAGGGTGTGAGGAAGCGGCACTGTCTACTTATCCCCAGTCTGTCTGAAAGGAGGAAGAGCTCATCTCTCAGAAACAGTGTGGCAGGAGGGTGGGGGGTGGAGTGAAGATCAACTTTGCTGTCTAAGGCATTTCTTCAATTTCTTCTCAGTTTTTAATAGGTATAATTCAATGTTTTATATCTATCTGTGAAGTTGTGCAGCTACATCCCCAAAAGGAACTTTGTGCCCATTAGCCATCACACTCTACACCCTGCTCCTTCCTGTCCCATTTCTGTCTTGATAGATGTTCCCATTCTGGACATCTGAATAGAGGAACTCATGCAATATTTGTTATTTTTGACCAGCTTCTCTCACTTAAAATGTTTCCAAGGTTCATTAACATTCTACAGTGAATCAGTCCTTTCTATGGTCATCAAAGCGATTTCTGAGCACCCAGCATCTTCCCATCACTTCTTTGCTGCCCTCTATGGAGATGAGAGGATGGTGGCCAGATAAGGACAACACAATAGATCTCATGGTGGTAGAGGCCACAGAGAGTCCCAACATTCCTCTGCAATCTTCTTTTCTGACTGAGCACAATATTACTACTATTCTTTGATGTCCTTGTGTTCTCCTACTTGTCACTCCTATAAAGTGACAAGGAAATGTCACATCATGTCCACTGGGAGAAGAAGAAATGGAAGTCTCATAAAACAATAGGACTGAAACAAGGGGTCTCATCCCATAATCTCTCATCTATTACTCAAGGTCAACTAACCCAATACCCTCACCAGGGAAAAGGCAAGAGAAAGTAATGGGTTCTCAGTTGTCTAGATGTGGGGCACATATTTAAATCCAAGCTGTATTCTTTTTGCCATCAGGCCATGTCCTCTATGATTAGGCAGCATGTACCCTGAACCCAGAACATCAATGCCAAATATCTCAGGGTGGCCAGTTTATATGCTCCTCTCTATTCCTGATTTCTCCAACAGACTAAAATCCATCATAAACTAAAGAAACAGAGAAAAGTGGTACTCAGTTACATGAAGGCCCAAAAGAAGACCAAGTCTTCTACGATTTCTGGACTGCTGAAGAAAAGCTTCCAGAAGGAGCGACGGCACTGCCCAACCCACTGCAAGCCTCCCATTCAGCCACACTTCTTACCCTCCCTTCAAACTTGGCTGTGGCTCCTTCTTTGACGCAGAGGTTCCGAGGGGGCAGAATGAAAGCAGGGGCCTCCATCAGCGGTGTGGAGCCAATCCTTGAAGGATCCACAGTCAGGGAGGTTTTGGGAACATGCGATGAAGCAACTAGCTTCACATCCCCCATAGTCTGCAAATAGAAGAAAGAGGACTGGGTCAGATCAGGCCCGGCACAGCACTCTGGCCCTCGAGGCAGCATGGCCCAGCCTGAGGGTGCCCAGTCAGCTTAGGGTTCACCACAGGCTTGGTAACTTCTCCACAGGAGGGTCCAGGGCACAGCAGAACCTGGGGCCATGGGTACCTCCTCAGAAACCTCTGAGGAATCTTCCATCTCTCCTTAGCCCTTCTACCAAAAAAAGGCTGGTTTAATGACAGGTTGCTCAAATCTGCATTGACAAGTCACTGACCCTTCAGAATTGCCATTTATACAGAGCTACGTGTGTAGGAGGAAAAAAAAAAGAAAAGAAAGAAAAAGAAAAAAATATATAGATGCTTCCTATTTTTTCTCACAATTTTTCTTCAAGTCGCTTTTAAGAAACTGGATTTAAAGTAGTCTATCATATGGGCATATGACTAGCTCCCTACTGTAGGCCACTTGGACAGTTTCTAAATGTTTTATAAGAAGAAACTTCGCATGAACCTTTTTGTGACAAAGTCTCTCTCTGAATTCCTAACGATTTCCCTAGAATTTACTTTAAAAGTGGACTTTAGCCAGATATTGTGGTGCATCCCAGCACTCCAGGACAGGCAGGAGGATTTAAGTTTGGGCTCAGCCTGGGCAACTTAGCAACTTAATAAAACTATCTCAGGGAAGGAAAAAAACGGGCACGAGAGATAGTGCAGTATGAAGGTCCTGAGTTCCACTCCCAGGACCTGAGTTCTTCACTGAAACAAAAGAAACTAGTTTCGGCTCTCATAAATAAAGATGGGAATGATGGTGGGGTGGTAGGGTCCAGAAGCCAGAGGACAGGGTCAGAAAACAGGCTGCAGTTGAGGGAGGCTAAGTAGTCACACTCCAGCCACTATCGTCACCACCTGGAACACATCCTAACTATGCCTGTTTCAAGTTCTAAGTTTAGGTGGGGCCTTAGCAGACTGGGACAGCTCTGGGTGGGTACATCTTGCCACAAAATCCCAGGGGCCTGGCATATGGCACAGGACACAAATCTGCTAGTGGGAGAGATGCCAGATTTTTAGTTCTTGCTTTTCTGTGCAAAGCAAAGTTGTGCTTTTCTTTGGCTATTCAGTCACACACTTAAGTCTCATGCTATGGATGAGGCAAAGTGATTTAAAGGAACAGTGGTACCTGGGGCTTATAAGTAGTTTGTTTAAAATTAATATCTAACAAAAACAAAATAGGGCTGTATCTTTTGAAGTACAAGTTACTATAACAGAATGACCAGCTTTGTAACAGGTTTGGCAAACCTGGCTTTCTCTTTCACTGATAAGAAATTAAGCTTTGCAAACAAAATTCCTTTACAAATTGATGGGACTCCCCAGGCTCAGTATAGTAAGCAATACTAAAACCAAACACTTACTTAGCACTTTCTGCACATCAGGAACTGTACCAAATATATTTGCTCCTTACAACAACACTATGAAACACATTAATTTCATCATCCCAATTTCAGTGATTAGCAAGCTGTGGCCAGTGAGATTAAGAAATCTGCCAAAGGTCAAATATTTAGTAGGGGGCAAACCTCGCATCTGAGCCCAGCATGTGGCACCCGAACTCCTGTTCCTACCTCCTAGCTCCTTGCCTCCCACAGCATTCAGAGTTGGCTAGTGGGATGAGGGTCTGAAGCTGACAAAAAAGAGGAGAATTGTTCAATTTACATGCATGTCAGATTTCATAGGTAAAATTAAGATTTTCTGTATATCCAAATACACTGTCAGCAATATTAAAAGGTGGCTGATAATCTGAGATAGAATATTTTCAATGATAATGAACAATTAGAACACACAGAAGAAGAGATCATCCCAGTAGATAAACTGGCAGAGTATATGACCTAGACAGACCACAGAACACAAATGGCTGGTGAACAAATGAAGAGCCCAAGCAATCCAAGACCACAAGTTAAAAACAAGTCATTATTTCTAAGCTAACCAAACTGATATTTAGAAAAGAAAGACAGCATACAGTCCATGGTGGTGAGCCTCTGGCCCAAGTGCTGCAGTGAGCTGTCTATACTACTTGACAGCCACCACCGACACACATACTGCAGGTGAGACCACGGCGAGGTGAGCATGCCCGTATCTGTATGCTTTTCGGAAAGCAATTTGGAAAAAAAGAATCCTGAAAAATCTGTCCATTTCTTTTCTTAATAACCCTATATTTAGAAATATATTATTGGGAAAGAATCAGTGATGCAGTTTCCAGTTTATACATAAGAACACTGCTTGAATTATTTATTGCAAATACCAGATATATTTTTTTAAAATGTGATTAAATATCCAACAAGAGAATTGGTTATACACAGTGGAATGCCAGGCAGTTAATTGTATGAGTGTATATTTACATGGAAAATAATGACATGAATGTAACAATACAGATATGTTAAAGAACACGTGATTGTGTTAAGTTTCAAACATACAGAAAAGTGGAAAGTGATAAAATGAGCAACCCAGACGTGCACTACTTAGATTCAGTAATTTTTTCCATATTTATATTATTGGGTTTTGTATATGTTTGTAGAACTATTTCAAAATAGTCATGTATTGTTCCCCATTGGGCTCCAATGTTGTCAGCTTGTGGGGTGGTGCACCATTCAGGATGTGGGGCCTAGTGGAAGGAGGGGAGGTCCCCGGGGGCATGTGCATGACCCTGACCCCTCCATGCTCACTGTTCACTTCTCTCTGGCCATGAGGTGAGCAGCTGCCCCTGGCACACACTCCCTTCCATGATGCGCTGCCTCACCACAGCTCAAAAGCAATGGAGCCAATAATCATCGGCCACAATCTCTAAAACTGTGAGCCAATATAAATCTTTCTTTTCACTAGTGCATTTTTTTAGGTGTTTGGCTACAGCAGCAGGACAGCTGACCAAAACAGTGCCAGTGATGCAGCCTCCCTCTATACCTCTTACCGTTTCTCCTCTACAGTTACCCCATTCGATGCTTCCTTTGTATGCAAAATAAACTTCTTTAGCTTCCATGAGTGATGACTTGTGGTGCTTGTCTGTCTGTGCCTGACTTGCTTCACTGAACATGATGTCCTCCAGTTCTAATTATTTTGTCAAAAATGACAGGATTTCATTCTTATGGGTGAAAAACATTACACAGCGTATATATACTATACTTTTCTTGCCCATCATCCATCAAGGGATACTATGATTGACTCTATACCTTGGCTTTTGTGAATAATGTTGCAGTAAACATGGGAGTACAGATATAGTTTCTCTTATATATTCTTAATGGCAAGAATCAGGCTATATTCATTTGTTGAAAATGCATTTATTTATTGGGCATCTAAATGGGCCAACCTAGGTGCTAGGTACAGAGCAGTGAATTACATGTGTGGGGCTAAGTGTCACATATGTTTGTGTGGTACGATGTATGGTGGATGTAGTAAAATAGGGAGGAAAGGAATGGAGTTCCTATATCCCACAGCATAGCCACCTAGGACAACAGCTCAGAGGGAACACTGCTCCTTCTGCCTCCTCCTCCACTGTCTCTGAGATGAGGTAACAGATCCGGAACACACAGGCAGATCAGAGCTGGGGAGGAGGAAGAGCAGGGAAAATGAGAATCAGACTTTTGTGACCCTGCCACAAATCTAGAGACACTGCCACTTTCTATATGTGGCCTGGGTCAGGTACTGTACTTCCATTCTCTTGAGTCCATTTTCTGTCAGTGGAAATACTCCCATCACAAGCAGGTATGGAGGATTCGAATGGGGTGTACCTAAGACTACAGTACAGCGAAAAAGGCTTTCAGTAAGTGGGAGCTGCCAGTGGCCTACCCTAAAGACCCAGACTCTGTCACCAAGGAGAGCAAGAAGTCAATTCTGCCTGGTTATCATCAGGTAAGTATCTATACAGAAGGCAGATAACAGAGTCCAGGAGAAGGCCAGGAGGAGGCCTGAGGCTCACTGACCATGGAGCATGTGGCCGACATCATGCTATGCACCAGCCTTTCTCAATCTCCACAGTCCTGCAGGCAGTTCTGATACTGCCCTTCCTCGGGTGAAGCCAAGGAGGCCCAGAAAGCCAGCTATGCTTGCCCAAGGTCACATAGCTGAGAAGTGGGACTGCAACCAAGATCTGATGGAAAACTCATATTCTGCTGGCTTCCTGGAGGCTTCATAGGCACAAAACAAGGCATTTCCTGCCAGCCCCAGAAAGGGGAGATGCCACAGGCAAAAATCTGGGAGTTGCCAGAGAAGAGGGGCACAGCACACACCCTCTTTCTTCTGTCCAGCCAGCTTTGCAAGACAAACACTTCCTGCTTCCAAGGGAGCTAGAAATCAAAGAACTAAAGTCAGGTCCTGGGCCCTGTACAAATCCTCACGACTCAAGGCCTACTAAAGCCCATCTAAATCTCCTGAGGGCTCCATGCTCCCATCTAAAGGAACACACTTGTCCTCAAGAACATAGAAGGCAGGAGTCATCCGTCCCTAGAAAGGGGCTAGCCTCAGGTAGAAAAAGGACAAGGCAGTAAGCACAGCAAGGAAATCTGCAGTCCCCCCCAAAGTACGCTGTGGGAGGGTTACTCAAAGCTGTTACACAGGCAAAACCAAAGCCCAGTCCCCAGCTGGATAGTTGCCCTAAAATCCATTCACCCTCAGCCCATTGCCCTGCTCACTCCCATCATCAGCACAGATTCCTGCCAGGTTGCCAATTAATGGCTACTGACACTGACATTGGAAAAATGTTACTAATAAAATAAGTCAAGCCAGGGCTGGGATGTAGCTCAGGGATAGAGTGCTTGCCTAGCCACACACAAGGCCCCAGGTTCAATCTCTAAAATAAATGAAGCCAAAGCATCCTTGCTCCTTGCTAATCTTTCACCATGTCTGGTGACCACATTCTGGGGGAGAAAACCAGAAGGGGTGGGTAATGTCTGCAATACGGTATTTTCTCTCTCAGCTCAGTGGTGCTCACTGGCTAAAATCAAACAGTCACCCACAGGGTTGCATTTAATATCAGCTAAATGCAGATCAAAGGATTGAGGCATATGAGGAAAACACAAGGGAAGGGGCCCAAAAGAGCAGTGGCCCAGGAGTTGGGAGACCCCACCCTTACAGATGTTTGGCAAAAGTACCTCCAAATGGGGTTTTTCATAAGTAACATGATTATTAATCACTCAAAGAACCATTGAGTTAACTGGATTTTAATTTGATCAAAAATGTTTTAAACTGTCTCTTGACCCCAGAAAGAAACACTTTCAACTGTGGCCAAAAGGGAGTATAAAAACACTGGGGGTGGGTTGAAAATCAGGGAATGAGTCTCACACAGCAGAGTCCCCTTCTCTACTCAAAGTCATATACTGTGAATGGCCTATTCCTAAGCGCCCCCCCCCCCCGCCCCACTGGAGGCACAGGGCATCCTAGAAGTAGCAAACCTTCCTGTGGGGAAGAGCTCCTGAGCAGGCTTAGAAGTCTGCAAAGTATTACTCCTGGCCCCAGCACATATCAGAGGCAGCCAAACCACCCATGTGCAAACGCCCCAGGTACTGACAGCTCACTCTGTCCTCTTTAATCCTCCCCTCAGTGCACTCAAATCTTGACAAATGCCCTGATGGCTCCTAATCCCACAAGGAGCTGCTTCTCTGGCCATGCCAGGCTGACTTGCCACAACCCACCCTTGAAAGCACAACGGGGCTGGGCAATACGCAGTAAACCACACACCTTTACAGAGGCCTCTTCCCAGCAGCTGTCACAGGACGCAGGATGCGAGGCAGCTGTGCTTCACCACTGTTCTGCTGCGATTCCTGTCCAAGGTCTGGTGAGAAAGGAGAATAAAGAGGCAGGAGCTACAGAGTCCAGGGCCAGACTGAAAACGTTAAGGGGCTTTGTTCTAACTCTGCTCTGCTCACAGATGTTGCAACTTGCCTTCTGCCAGGCAGCCAACTTCACTCAGGAGATCTGTTGTTCTAATCCGCCCAGCTGGGGTGACCTTTGAAACCTCTGGCAGCCTCTGCAGTGACTCTCAATGGAGTCGCGGGAAATGGAAGTTCACAGGCTTTCACAGGTTGAGAGCAGCAAAATCCACTCTGAGTACTGAGCAGAGGGAAGACCCTGTCAAGCACAGAGCTGAGTCCTCGCATGGGCTGGGCACTCCCACAACTCCACATCTGGCCTGGAACACCACTCCAACCCCTTGGCACATCTGGCCTCGGATTACTACCCAGTGCTCAGGAAATATTTGCCTCCCCAGATCCAGTCTTTTCTTCCCTAAGCTGAAGCAGCTCTGTTTATGATCCCGAGTTAAGAGGCAACCTGGGGAGAAGAATGGAGTGGAAACAGGAGTGCTGCGAGTCTATGAAGGGACCTGCTTGAGACTTGCATCAGGTTCACATGGACCATGAACCCACGGGCACCCCAGGAGCCCTCCCAGAGCACACCACTACAGTGTGGCCACAGCTGACATCTAAGCCAGACCTCCGAGTTCCAAAGGAAACTCTCTTCCTGTGTGACTTGCACTTTGGGATAGACTGTGGACATCTAGGTCAGGACTGACATGAATGTAAGCTCA
This sequence comes from Hydrochoerus hydrochaeris, assembly GCA_004027455.1. NCBI lineage: Eukaryota > Metazoa > Chordata > Mammalia > Rodentia > Hydrochaeridae > Hydrochoerus > Hydrochoerus hydrochaeris. The sequence goes on from PVLA01001046.1 coordinate 319,994, forward strand.
CTTGAATGTTGGATTCTTGAGAAACTGCTATTCTGTTAGGAAATGCCCAATTTAACAGACTTGGGGGACGTCCAATTGGCAGTTCTCAAACATATAAAGAGGTGTCAGAAACTCTCCATACTCCTCAAAGTTATTAAGGACCCCAAAATGTTTCTATTTGTAAACCATTGCTAAAGAGTTTAGTATATCAAACCAAATGTGGTGTATATCTGTAGCCCTAGTGCTCTGGGCTTCAGGCAAGAGGACCACAAGTTTGAACCCAGACTGGACAACTCTGTAATATGCTGAGGCCTTGTCTCAAAATAAAAACTAAAAAGGGATAGGGATGTAGCTCAGTTTGAAAGCCCTGGGTTCAATCTCTAGTACTATCCAAAAGGGGGGGGGGATTACAAATTAGTGTATTTCAACGGAGTACTACTTTGCCATAAGGAAGAATCAAGAAAAAGAGTTATTTGTAGGAAAATGGATGCACTTGATATTAAGTGAAACAAATCAGACACACAAGCTTAAATATTTCATTGTTTCTCTTATATGAGAAACCAAAATATAAATAAAGAACAAAATAAAATAGTGAGATAGATCTTTTGCATATGGGAAGGGGTCAAAGAGATGGTGGGAGAGAGGAGAGAGGAGAGGGGATAGGAATGAAAAAAAAGAATGGAGATATGTTATGTACATGTACCAGTTCTCCAGGAGGAAGGTAATCACTATATACTGCAAATAAAAAATAAACTTAAAAAAAGCAATAAACAGTAAATTTGTGTACTTATCCAACAGTTTGGATATTATAAAAGGGGCAGAAAGAGACTTGTTTCCTTCTTTTGCTCTCACTTATTGCTTTTGCTATTTTCTGCTACCATGAACTGCTGCCCTCTGCCATCTGCCAACCTGCCTGGGAGCCAGCTGATTATCAACTGAAACCTCCACAAACTGTGAGCTAAATAAACCTTTGCCCTTTAACTTTAGGTGTTGGGTATTTTGTCTCTGCAATGAGATGAAAGTAACTAACATACGGGACAAACTTAACTTCATTTGTTCTTCCAGAGACAAACGGTGGGCCAGAGATGTGCAGCCTAATGTAGACACAGATGAAAATATCCTTAAGTCAGTTAAGTCTTGGTCCAGACTGAATGAACACCCAGTCTCTTGAAGGCCTTGCTCATGGAGATGTTTCAGCAGTTTATGGCTAACAAAGGAAGAAAACAAAGAAGCACCGCTGTTCTGCCCTGGTGAGCATGGGTGGAAATTCTGGTTGTGCATAGCATGACTGGAAAGTCATTTTGAAATGAACAGAACAAGGAACAATGATCTGAACAAAAGTTATGTCTCTGAAACCTAAGTTACAGTGGGCACCTAGGAATAGCTAACATGCTAGACATTAAATATAACCCTGCAAGATTAGAAAAATGAATCAGAACCTGTGAGGCAGTCTAAAGGAGAAAAAAACTTAATTCCTATACTTCAGCTCACAAAAAAATGTCCAAATAAAAATGGCTTCCTGGAGCTTCTGGCCTCACTGAGAGTAGGCTGAGTATATTCAGCTCATCCTTTGTTTCTTCATTCTGCATTTCACAGCAGCAGCCATGTGGGCAGGTGTTCATCTGATGGACATCTGTGTCCCTAAGAGGAACCTGAGCTACACCGGGACCTAGGCCTTCTGGGTCTCATTCACTACTGTTTCTAAACGCCCAGAACACTGATGAGCCCGTAGTAAGTTCTCAGTAAATACTTACGGGATGTATCAATGGATAGAGTGGTGTCAACAAATATAAAAGGTCATTTCTGCCACGTGAGATGGCAGGAAGTAAAAATAATAGACAGGGGTGGAGAAAATAATGGAGTTTATTTAGACCAGTGTAAGTTGTCGAGAGGGACAGCAGGTGAGCAAATTTTCATGATAAGGAATTGGGCTGTCAAGGTGAGAAACTGGGGTTTCATAAGAGTTGAAGATAGGTCTAGGCAGAGTTTAGGCAGAAAAAGTAATCATGTAAAGAATATCTTTTTCTTGGATCATTTAGCACCTTGCAGATCTTCTGGTGAGCACCTATATTGTGTTTAAAATTAAATGTATACAGTTGCACTTTGAGAACTCATTTTTCTCTGGATTATGGAAAGCCTTTTGCTTTAGATAAACAGTGATAAGGAGGTCTCTACATATCTCTTATTTTAAATAGAAATGAAACAAAACAAAATATAATGAAGCTAATTAGAATAGAGCAATAGCATTCGCCCGCCCTCTTGGTGAGCACCTTCCTCGGGCATCAGCCAGGAGGAGAACCAGAGAGCAGCCCCAAGATCCCGGCACAGCCATGCTAGAACACAGGAGGCTGCACAAAGAAGCCATTCACCCGCCCTCTTGGTGAGCGCCTTCTTCGGCGTCAGCCAGGAGCAGGCCCAGTAGTATTTCCTGTGAGCCTACTGGTGTGTGGGCTTGGAATCCAACACATCCCCCCACTTAGCAACTGGGGACAGAGGTCTGAGCTTCTCTTGGCAGGATGATTGTATGCAATATAGAAAATGTGGGGGGGGGCTCCTCTATTTTCTCTTTGAGAGCAAGTGTTGTTTTCAGTTTTGATTCATTATGATTAATTGCTTTACTCTTTTCATTATTCTCTTTCGATTGATTTTATAATGTTCTGTTTTTGGTTTGATTTTGCTGTACCTAATTGACTAGACAACTACTGTGAAGATAATGAGATATACTATGGTACCTATTGCTGCTATCCTGGTAACCTGTTGTGAAGTTCTGTACCAAATTCTCTGCATTGTCTCAATTGGTTTTGTTCTGTCTTGTTCTGTTGTATTTCTACTACCTTCAAAATAAAATTAAAAAAAAAAGAACAGCAATAAAAATGATATAGGACTTTAAAACAAGATAATAAGAAATCAACAAGGGCTACCATAATGTATCTTGTTTTCTTTAAAATAGCTGTTCATATCATCAGACATAATAAAATCAAACAAAACAAAAAAGAATAAAACCAATGAAAACAAAAAAATGAAAGTGCATTTTAAAGAGAATAAAACCAAAAAAATAAAACAGAATAAAGCCAATCAAAACAAAACAGTGAAAGTGATACAGAATTTCAAAACAAGATCATAGGAAATCAACAATGACCTTTTGTTATCTTCAAAAGTGCTGCCCATACCATCAGACATAATAAAATCAAACAAACCAGAACAGAATAAAACCAATAAAAACAGAACACTGAATAAAACAAAACAATAAAATGGACCAAAAGAAAATATAACAATATTGGATTTCAAAACCAAGACAGAAGGAAATCCCCCATATTTGCTATATTGCATATTGTTATCCTCTTAACAGATGCTCAGACTACCGGCCTTAGGCCTGTAAAGTCAATCAAACAATAAATACCAGCATTACGTTGTTTTTGTACCTCAGTTGCTATCAACTCAGCCTGTCCTCTGAATTAGCAGGTTGCAGGGCAGAGGGTTTCTTATCTCCCAGCCCAGGTACCTTCTGGCTCACAGGAAGGACAAATTGGCTTCTGGTTACTCCTCCCAGACCAAGCATGGCTTCCGTTGACTCACAGGAAGGGCAAATTGGCTTGTTTCTCCTCCTGGGCCTTGCATGGCTTGCACTGACACACAGGAAGGGCAAATTGCCTTCTAATTTCTCTTCCCAGACCCAGCATGGCTTCTGCCAACTCATGGGAAGGGCAAATTGATTGTTTATTCTCCAAGGCCCTGCATGGCTTGCAGCAGCTCACAGGAAGGGTGAATTGGCTCTCTACATGTCTTTTAGAGAAGATGGGTCTGACTCATTGGGAGGAATGAATGGGCCTTACATCAAAAGGTCTGTTGCTGTCTTAACACCACCTACAGAGAACAGAGGGACTTTAACCTTTTTGTTCCCAATGGGCAGCCACTACCACTTCTAATCATAACACCATTTAATATTGTTGCATAGGGAATCTCATGAATTTTAGAGATCATAAGGAACAGAGTAGGTGAATAGGTCACAAAGATAACAAATCTACCCTTCTATTGATATCTGGTATTTGGAGATGCCAGGGAAACATCTCATTGGTATTTGGCTCCAGATACACAGTGCCTGTCCTTGCTCTAAGCCTGGCCTGTAATCCATGCATCCTTTCTACTCTGGGCTTCTCAGTCTTCCTGTCAGTAAAGTGGACATAATTATACCCTGCCTTGGATATTCTCTCTGGCTTTCCTGCCTGCATCCCTGAGAAACTTGTATCCAGCATCTGGTGCCTAAGTAGAAGTATGCAAAGCCAGTCCATGCTTGTCTTGTCACCCACGGCTGATTTCTTCCACCAGCCACCCAGCAGCCTCTCCCACCCCATGGCTTCCTGGGCCTTTGCTCTTGGAAAACACATGAAAAGAGGAGTTAGTTGGGAGCTGCCCACGTCAGCTAGGCCACATGAGCAGAGCAGCACACTATGGGCAGGAAGGCCACATTTGCTTGGCAGCACACAGCTGAGTGCCCATATCTTTAGCAGAGTTATTTTTAAATTGTCTTAAAAGGGAATCACACACACACACACACACACACACACACAGATCAAATCAAACACACACACCCGTGCTCACAGTGAAAATGGGTGAGCCCATGCCTCCCTGCCTGCCTGCTGGAACTTCAGCTTTATTTGGGATATAATAAGAAGAGACCGAGAGAAGTTCTCTGCAGTAACAGTCACAGGCCAAAGAAACCAGAGCCAGAACCAGAAATCAGACTGTAACTGAATTAGCAAAATGGACACTGTAACAACAGTTCTAATGTGTGTGCATTTTGTTAACTGGATCACCCTACAAAAGTAACTTTGAGGTGTCAAGAGGACTTTTTTCTTTCTTGCATTCTTTTTTCTCTAAGAATGACCATAGCAGCCTTATTCATAAGAGTAAAAAAGAAACAAGGTAAAAATATCCCGGGTCTTCACCAACAGGGAGACAGAAAAAGAGTGACATATTTAATTTTTAGTACATGTGCTGCTGAAGTGAGCACAGTGACACATTCTTATGAAAGAATATTTAACAATAAAAATGAACAAACTGACACAGCAATATGAATACATTTTAAAAGTATTATGCTGAAAGAAGTTTTATTAAGTTTTATGATAAGCCGGGCATGGTGGCTCACACCTGTAATCCCAGCACTCAGGAGGCTGAGGCAGGAGGACCATTGTGAGTTCGAGACCAGCCTGGCTACCAAGTGAGCTCAAGGTCAGCCTGAACTGCTTAGCGAGACCCTGTCTCAAAAAGACAAAAAAAAAAAAAAAAAGTTTTATGATAGGCAAATTTAACCTGCTATACAAAAGACTTAGAACAGTACCTACCTGAGAGGTGAGTTGGACCACGCTGGGGAAGTAGAAAACTTTCTGGATAATTGTGTGTTCTAAAGTTTCAAAATGGTTTGGGTTACATATTTGCAAACATTCAATAAATGAATACATTCTTACATGGTCACAAAAAGAATATAACAATAATTGAAATGAAAGGCAGATTACATTGAGAGTAATTACTAATACTGGTATTTATTGTCACTATAAACAAAATTGAGTATCATTTCTAAATGATTTCTAAGTAGTGAGTGGAGAATTCTTTTCTATCAAGCTACATGTGAATTGTCTTTTAGTTAAATTTTGCCCAAAACTTGGATATTCCATCATTAGAAACAAACAAAAAACCACTGAGGCTGGGGATGTTGCTCAGTGCTTACCATGTACAAGGCTCTGGATTCAATTACCAGCTATGTGAAAGTTTTTTTAAAAGAACACATGAAACACTTTCCCATGTACCCAATATTGCTAATTGTAAGCAAACTATATGTGAGATAAAATAACATCAACTGCTTTTTGAGAGCTTTGGAGAAAATATGGCATAAGTTTATCACCAAATCTGTTTGTGTTCCTGTCTCTACACTTATTGTTGTGGGAACTTAGGAAAATTAACTTCTATAAGTCTCACTTTCCTCATTTCTAAAAAGAGAAAGACAATGATCATTTCCCCTTTTCATATTCAAAATAACCACATGTACTTATTCTGAATATGAAATGAGACATTTCATTTTAAATACATCACAGGGACTGGTAGATATAAAATAATAAATATGTTTCTTTTTCTTGTGGTACTAGGATTGAACTCAGGATCTTTCTGCTGAACTATATCCCCGACCCTTATTATTATTATTATTTATTTTGAACCACAGTCTCACTAAGTTTATAAATTGGCCAGACTGGGTTTAAATTTTTGATACTCCCATCTCAGTCTCCTAGAAAGTTTCCACTTTAAAAAAACAAATGTATAGCTGGGCAGAATGGTACACACCCATAATCGCAGCACTGGAGACACTGAGGCAGGAGGATCACCTCGAGTTCAAGGCTAGGCCAGACTGCATGGCCTGTCTCAAAAGAAAAACAAAAGCAAAAACAAAAATAATAACACAAATAAAAAAACTCACAAGGGTATATAAGACATAAAACATTTCAAGAATGTACAGTTCAAGTGGGTTTGTTGAACACCTACCATAGCACCCCCTTCTCAAATGCCATGCCTCCTCTCTCCTTAGCATCTCTGTTCTCAGTCACCCCAAAACCAGCAGGGCACACTCAGGGAGGGGCACCCACTCCTTCTCCATCCTGTGAGCCCAGGACACAGAACTGAGGAGTACAAGCCATTCCCATTGCTTCCATCCCATGGAAGGACAAAGAGCTGCTTCTGGGCAAGTGACAATCTCTGAAAAGCCTTCATTTCCTCCTCTGCACAACGAGGTCACTCCCAACACTTCGCCACCTGCAGCACTGTGATGAGGACTAGCAACAGTCATTAAGAGCAGCCGCAGATCATTCTCTGGCACAGAACCTCCATCCATGGAGCTGTTACTGTTCATGTTGTTTTTCTTTTGTTTTCTTTTCTTGGCACCAAGGATTGAATTAATGCTGTTTTTCATCTTTTAAAATTTCTGCCAGAAATTCACAATATGAGGGAGTCTGGACCAAAAGTGGGAAATCAGGAGTCAGCACCAGAGGGTGGAAGAGCACAGGGGAATCAGTGCCCTAGTGCCTAAGAATTGGCTGCTAAAGGCAAAAGTGCTGAGAGACCAAAGCAATGAATAGACGGATGTACTCAGCATTGCACAGAGTGCAATTGGGGCAGCAATGTATCTTCAATGATGGCAAGACAGAGGACCCTACATCCCCACAGCTCCAAGGTATGAGGAAGGGGTTCATATGAATGCTAAGGTGGGCCAGAGCCAATCAGAATGTACCCAGTGCACCTGGCCTTTCTCAAAAGTTACTAACATGTGAAAACATCAGTTAGGAAACAGTCCACCCACTGCACTAAACACTTGCTAGCTCCCTTAATGACACTGTTCACCCAATGGTGTTAGGAACACATTCCAAGATCAGCTGTAGGCAAAACAGTGGTTATGCCTAAGATGACTGCAATTAGATCAAGATGAATTCCTACACTTCTCCTCCCCACCAGCCAGAGCTTAAGAATTTGAGTCACTGTGAGACAGGAACCTTAGGGGGTCTTGGGGGCCAGAAAGTAGGGGGCTAGCAGGTAGGTCTAAGCATCCTGTTGGTATTGTGGAGCCAAAGGACAGTAGGGAGACCCAGAAAGCTGAAGGAGAAGTAAGGAAAAGGTCACCTCTCAGTGTCAGAATCTGCCCTGCCCCTCCCTCTTCCTGGATGCTGGTCATTAGAAACACCTGGAAAAGCCCTAGGACAGAAATGAGCCTGCTGATCCCTTGCTTCCTTTTAGGTGCTCCAGTATTGGAACTCCAGACTGGCTGAAGGTCCCACTCCTCCCTGGGCTGCCCTGATCATGTGCTGCTTCTCTGCTTCCTGCAGGAAGCGGGCTCCATAAGAATGAGCTGAAGGGACAGATACAGAGGACACCAAACAAGAAGGACCCCTGGGTCCTGAAGACAGGGATACGGGCAACTGTGAGCATATGCCATAAAGGATTTTGTCCTAGAATAAGTTACACGATATTAAAGCAGTGGGAGGCAGGATCAAGGATTTCTCCTTCCCCTATGACAACTTCCTTTTTCCTTTCCCAGTGGTGCAAAAAAGGTCCCAATCAGCCCCTTGCACGTCATCGATGCCTGCCCTAAGTGCCACCCTGGTCAGAGGTTATATATGAATCCCATACCCCACTTTCCAGTCAGAGGTGGCTAAGGTTAGTCTCCTCTCCACGTCCTTGGAATAAAGGCTATTTTTACCTCATATTCTTCTATTCCATCGCACCAAAAACCTATCTTTGCCCAGGCCTAGCTCCTACAGCCGCTCTCTGATCCTCCCTCCCAGTTTAAGAGAGATGCCAGTGTCCAAGGCCTGTTTCTCCTAGAACATATTATTTTGGTGGCAGACGAGGACGGAGGAAGGTGCTTCTACAGGCACTCTGCCTTTGTATGTGACAGCTTCAAGCATTCAAGTCTCCCAAGAAGAGGGGAGAAGGAAGCACTGCTGACCTTCTGAGGGGTTACAGTGATATCGGCAGACAGAAGGGTGAGGACTGCCACCAGTCACGGCCCACAGTTCATGCTGGAAGCCCCTGGGGTGAGAGACTGTCTCTGTCACCCATCTGGCCCCAGCACACCCATGGTAAAATCCAACATCCCTTGCTGAGAGGCCTGGGATACTTGTTTTCCAAATACTCCTCCTGGTGGCACAGCAAAGAAAACCACTGAGGCATGAGCAATCTGGTTAATGGAGTCTTTTAGGCTCTAGCATGGAGATGCAAATTTCCAGTTGTTTTCTAATTACTCCCATCCATACAATCTGAAGCCTCTGGCCAAAACCCAAAGCCTGGCAAACTGTCCAGGATTTTGCCTGTTCCTCCCGGCCCTGATTAGCAATGAGAGGAGTGCCTGGTGTGTAGCGAAGGGGAAGAAGAAAGAATCAATCCTGCATCTCTGCGTGGCAGAAGTAGGGAGGTGCTAACACCAAGTGGTTGGTCTCCACATGATCTTCAGATTGGCTGCTTATGCTAGAGACAGAGAAGAAAGACTGCATTTTATCCCAAGGTAGAGTCAGAACTAAATGATAAACACAGCTGGAGTCACCACCAGGCACAACAACAGTAAGAATAAAGCTACAACTGAAGAGTAAGTTAGCTGGTAATTGCAAGGCAGTGGATTTTGCTGCAATTGTTACAGGCAGCTGAGTTAGATAGAAATATTATGGGCAGTCAGACAGGGCTGGGCCCTCAAGGAGGCAGTGGAGAACAGGTGTCCTGTAACCTTGGAGGAGACAGACAACTCTTGTTGTAGGCCAGGCCTCAAGACAAAAGATCAAACAAATGCACTCACATCCTAAGGATTGATATTCTAAATAGGTTTCTATCACCCTAATAAGCCAGGAGTCCCATCCCACCACTATGGAAAGAGTCACTGCTCTTTAAGCATGCCCATTTGCTATGTGACTTGCTTCCCAATTTGGCCCCTATTTAGTCAATTTTACCTGAGCAATTAATCTTACTGGTTGACCACAGTTCTGTCCCACCTCCTGCCCACCTGCCTTGCAAGTTCCCATGTTTTCCCTACCTTAGACCTGTCTCACTTTGTGGTTCTGTTCTATAAAAGTGCCTAGAAAAAAAAAAGTGCCTAGAAAAAACAGTCTTTGGCAATCACTTGGGACTCCTGTCTCTCTCTGAGACAGAAGCTTTCTTTCTCTCACTAAATATATTCTGCTCTAAACCTCCATTTTTCCTAAAATTTATTCTTCGAGGGACCATGAACTCATACTGGACACACAGTAGGCTAGGAGTTCTGTTCCCCTACATCAGAATGATCATAGTGCAGGCTTTTTTGTGGGATGTGCTTGGATTTGAATTATTCCTCTATCGCTCTGCTGGATGACATTGGTGAGTTGCTTAATCTCTATAAATCTCAATTTCCTACCTGTAAATCTACTTCGTAGGGTGTGTGATTAGAGTCAACTTTAAGTATCTAATGCAAAGCTGATATTTCTAGTTCCCAATTTATTGTAGTTGTAACATGTAAAGTCATTTCTAACAATGCCAAGCACTCAGCATGCACTCAACAAATGGTAACTATAGTTCTGTGGCACAAAATGACATTTTGGTTAAGAAAGGACTGCCTATTTAATAGCCATAAGATTATTATGAAGTGGAAACTTTCCTGTAACCTAGTGACACTATACCCACTGCAACATCATGGTACACTGGCTGACTCATGTGTTTGCAGGGCTGCTAGTGTAAACAAACCTGCTCCACTGCCAGTCCCATGAAAGCACAGCACATAGAATTATGTGCAGTACTTGATAGAACAGGCTACATTACTGGCTTGTGTACTTACTTATTATTAGTGTGCTCCTTCTACTTACATATTTTTTAAAAGCACACTCTCATATAGCTCTTGTTTACCATCTCCCTCTTTCTCATGTCTGTCTTCGTCTCTCAATATTTTTCCTTTTTTTCTTTTTCAGTACTAAGGATAGAATGCAAGGCCTTGTGTATGCTAAGCATAGTGTATGACTGAGCTATATATCCAGCCCTTTTTATTTTATTGTGAGGTAAAATTTTGGTAAATTGGCCACATCTTTCCACAAACTTGTAACCCCATGGTTCAGTCTCCCTAAATCCTGAGAATACAAGTGTGTACCACCACTGCTGGCATTACCATGTCTCTTGCTTGCATTATTTTCTCTCATGTTTGATTTAATCTCTTGTTGTTTGTTCATCACATGCCTTACTTTTTTGTTGCTGATACAAACTATTCCATGTCCCCACAATTTAAAGGAGAGGCTTATTTTGGCTCACAGTTTTAGAAGTTTCGGTCCATAGCTGGCTGACTTCAAGCTAGAAACAGCCTGGTAGAAGGACATGGTGTAGATGAAGGCTGCTCATGTCCTGGCAGCCAGGAAGAAAGAAAAGGAAAGAGCTGAAGATAAAAACACATCCTGGCCTCTGCCTGCTGGCCCCTGCCATTGGAAGGCTTGCTCCCCATGGACAACATGATTGGGCAGAGAGAACCAGCCAGATCTGCCTCTGCCTGCCAGCCTCTGCCACTGCAAGGCTTGCTTCCTGCAGGTAGCCAGAATGAGCAGGGACACGGAGCCAGGTAAGCCCTGTGCACCTACAGGCCATCATGGGAGACCCTTGCTTCCTTCAGGCAACCACTGCCCACTGGGAGGACCAGACAAACACACCCCTGTGTGCCTGCCATCATTAGGGCACTCTTGGTGTAGATGCGAAGGCTGAGAGAAGCACTCCCCCTACCACGCACCTTGGCCATCAGAGAAGCCCCCGTGTAGGTGCAGGGATTTGGAGAAGCCCACTCCATTGCTCTGCTACCTCCCTGGGAACCTGGGGTCAGAGAAACCCAGATACCAGTCCCAGTCCCCTACACAATGGAAGGATAACTAACGTGGAAAGTGCCTGGGACCCCACAACCAGCTTGTTGGGAGGAACCCAGGAGAATATCAAGATGAAGGAGCAAAAGGCAATCTCAGACCTCTATCCACACAGAACAAGTATAGGAGACATGGGAAAAAATGGAAGCCACATACCTGAAATCTCCAAGAGTATAGCAACTGAAGTAAAGCAACAATTTCATGAGACTGTAAAAGTAATCAGATCAGAAATAATGTTTCAGCTAAAAGAAGAAATCACAAAGATGATGAAAGAATTATTGAGCATATCTAAAGAAGACATAGGTAAAGGTAGAAGAGTAGCATAGCAGAAATGAGGCAGAGAAGGATAACTAGAAACTCTAACATAGCTAACTGTCACTAGAAATTAATGGAGAAACAAGATGCTTCCATGACAAAGAGGAACTGGGGGAGTTTGTGACCACCAATCCAACCCTGCAGAGAATACTGAAGGACATTCTAGAGAAAGAGAAAAAAAATACCAGGATTTTAGGAACAGTGGCAGAAAGGTCTCAATGAGTGGGGCAGGAAGTAGAATGAAGGAGAAAACTAAACAAAGGCAGAAAAGTAGCATAGCAGAAATGAGGCAGAGAAGGATAACTAGAAACTCTAACACAGATGGCCTTGATACGCTATATTGTTAATAGTACACCAGGATTTAAAACCCACATTACTCACACTATTCTGCTTAGATGTATTATATTCTGTTCCAGTCATTCTACCTATACTAGATTTGAGGGCACAGATAGTAACCCTGAAAATAACAGGATATAGTATGGTAATCATTCTTAATTTTCTATTAACTTAATCTAAAGCTCTGTAAAACCTACACTGTTTTACCATGACTGATCATAATCGAATCTGGTTTGTTGGATTGCTGTTTTGTATTGATAGATTTTATTCAAACCTGTTATGATTGATAGTATCAAGTCTGAGAGTATAGGCAACTGCACTTAAGATGACAAGAACCACTAGAATATCTACTCTGGTTTGATTATTACCTGCCTTTGAAGTTTTATACTGTCTACAGTGTTTTTAATATTATTATTTACTGCTTTACTCAATTATACTGCTATATTCAATTATGCCTGATGATACAGACATTCTATTGAAGATAATAAGAAACAACACAGTAATCATTGTTTCTTTTTGCTTTCATGTTTTTATAGGAATCATTGTTTCTTTTTGGTTTCATGTTTTTATAGGAATTTGTTTTGTTTTGTCTTGCTAAGTTTTGTTTTCCCCTCTAATACAGACAGGATAGAAATACATGTAGAGATTCATGCATGAGTAGCTGTTTACACTCTCACTGTTTGACTATCTACTTTGTATGCTTTAATTTTGTAACTTGAACAACTAATTTCTAAGAAGATAATATGTAATTTATTAACTAGTGATTTCTTATTGTTTATCTTTTTTTTGGAATTCTGTATTATTCCTACCCTTTATATGCTTTTGTTTCTCTTTAAATAAAATCTTTAAAAATAAAAAAAATAAAGAAACTGAAGATAGACTTTGAGACCTTGAAGACAGGATTGCAGCTAGCGATCAATAAAGGAAAAATCTCTTAAAAATAACAAGGAACCAATACAAACTATTCTGTTTGATGAACTAGCAAAAACTTAGTATGGTTATCTATCTTGCACACTTAAACACTTATATCCTTTTGAGAACTTTCTTTCCCTTTCATTGTTTGTCCATTTTTATGCTTTGATTTTGTAACTTGAACAACTACTTCTAGGATAACAATATGTAATTTATCAACTAGTGATTTCTTACTGTTTTTTTTTGACTTGTCATTTCTGTTATTTTTTTTGAAGTTCTGTATTATTTCTATACTTTTTTCTGTTTTGCTTTTTTTCCTCTAAATAAAATTAAAATAAAAAACTAGGAACCAGGAAATAACAATTCAATGATTGCAAGATGATGAAAAGAAAAATAATTTAAGAGTGATAGATATCAGTGAAGAGGCAGGAGTCAACACAAATGAAATAAAAAGGCTATTTACAGAAGTAATAGCAGAAAACTTCCCAAACATGGGAAATAGATCTGGTATGCATATAAATGAGGCATATAGAACTCCAACTAGCCATAACCAAAGTAAATCTACACTCAGACATATAATAACAAACGTCCCACAGATTCAGCACAAGAACGGATTTTTTTTTTTTTTTTGTACCACGCTTGTGAGGCAGGCACTAGGCCACTGAATTATATCCCTGGCACAAGGACAGAATAGTAAAAGCTGTTAGAGAAAAGAAACAGATCACCTATAAAGGAAAACCCATCAGAATCATGGCAGACTTGTCAACATAAACAATCAAGTAAAGAAGAGTCTGGAGTGAAGTGTTTCAAATCCTGAAAGAAAACAATTCCAACCCAGATTGATGTACCTACAAAACTATCTTTCAAAATTGATAGAAAAATAAGATATTCCCATGATAAAGAACAACTGAAGGAATTCATGACTACCAAACCAACCCTACAGAGAATGCTGAAGGACATTCTAGAGAGAGATAAAGATGACCATGGCTCCAGGAACAGAGCAGAGGAGGATTGCCAAACAGGACAGGCAACTGAATGAAGGGGAAAAGTGGAGGGCCAACAATAGGAGGATAGCATGGCAGAGAAGAACCAATGTATGCCACTTGCAACCATGAATGCAGATGGCCTCAATTCAGCAATACAAAGAAACACAGGGAGAGTGAATCAAGAAACAAGATCCGTCAATGTACTGTATACAAAGAAACATATTTAACTCAAAAAGAAATTCACAGACTGAAAACCAAAGGAAAGAAAACAACTGTTCGATGCAACAGGAGACCAGAAAAAAGCAAGGGTAATTTGCCCATCAACCACAGAACGTATAAGAAAGATATGGTATATTCATACAATGGAAAGCTACCCGGCTAGGATAATCTTGAGGCTCTTGTAGGTAAATGGATGCAACTGGAGATCGTGTTCATGGGTGAAATTGCTCAAACTCATAAAAAACAGAAGAAGTTACTGGGATCCTAAAAATATGTATAATAGATATTATGAAAATGATAGGGGAGGAAACACCTAGCAGAGGAAGGTGGTAATCACTGTTAATTTCTTATTGTCTTGTCTTGAACTCTTGTATCGTTTTCATAATTTTGTTAGGTTTGGTTTTGTTTTATCTTGTTTTGTTAGATTTTACTGTGCCTGATGGTATGGGCAGCTATTTTGAAGATAATAGGATATATTATGTTAACCATTGTTGGTTTCCTTTTATTGTGTTTTGAAGTCCTATAATGCTTTCATTTTTTTGTTCAATTAGTTTTATTGTTTTGTTTTATTTGACTTTATTATGTGTGATGGTATGTAGCTATTTTGAAGAAAACAAGACATTATGGTAGCCATTGTTGACTTCTTATTGTCTTATTTTGAAGTCCTATAATGCTTTTATTCTTTTGATTGGTTTTATTCTATTGTGTTTTATTTGATTTTACTATGTGTGAAGGTATAGACAGCTATTTTGAACAAAACAAGAGACATTATAGTAACCATTGTTCATTTCCTATTATCTTGTTTAGAAGTTCTATAATGCTTTCTTTTGTTTTGATTAGTTTTTAGTCTGTTTTCTATTATTTGATTTCATTATGTGTGAAGGCATAGATAGTTATTTTAAAGAAAACAAGAGACAGTATGGGGGCCATTGTTGATTTCCTATTATCTTGTTTTGGAGTCCTGTAATACTTTCGTTCTTTTGTTTTGATTGATTTTATACTATTTTATTCTCTTTGATTTTATTGTGCATTAAGATATGGACAATGATTTTAAAAAAAACAAGACATTATTTAGCCACAGTTGATTTCCTTTTGTCTTGTTCTGAAGTCCTGTGTTGCTTGCATTGTTCTGTTCTGATTGGCTTTGTTCTGTTCTGTTCTGTTTTGTTTTGTTTTGTTGGTTTTATTCTCTTTAAAATAAAAAATAATAATAAAAGAACACATCTTTCCAGGGAGTGTCCCTAAGTAACTTGCCATCTAAGCAAGTCAGTAATACCATCTCCATGATTAAATCACCTTCCAAAAGCCCTGCCTCTAAGAGCATGAGAGTTTGGGATGATATTCTAGATATTAACCATTACATTCTGTACTGGCCCCCAAAGACTCACAATTCCCTTAGCCTACCTCTGAGACTTGCCAAAGTTGTAATAGTTCCAGCATTGCTACAAAGTCAAAATCCAAAGTCTCCTCTGAGTCTTAAACTGTGAGCACTGAAAAAATAAAAAAGTTAAACACTTCCAACATACAGTGGCATAGAGCAATGATGGTGAACCTACAGCATGCATACCTCAGCTGGCTGTTTGGGTATCCCTGAAAGCTCTAAAAACGCTGCCATCAGTAGCATAGGGTATCCCATAGAAAAACAAATGCAGCCAAAGCAAGACCAGAATACAGCAGGGTGAACAAAATCCTGTACTTCCACATCCAGCAGCTTGGGGCAAGTTGTGGCAAGATGCGAACTCCGAAGGCCTCTGACAGTCCTGACCCATGGCATTTCTGGTTACAGCACATATGGCCTCTCTCTTGGGTTGGTTCTGTTCACTGACTTCAGCTTTCCTTAAGACATTCCACATTCCTGGGGTCTCCACTGCATTTTACGATTCACACAGTGCCCTCTCAGAAGCACACTGTCTGCCCTCCCACACAATCTAAAATTTGAGTAGAATCCTCACTGACTCCACAACACTTGTATTCTGGGTGCCTGAAAAACCAACACCACAGGATGATGCCGAGGTTTGTCACCAACTTGAAAAACAGTCATGTCCCCTTGGATCATAGCTGTGGGAAGCTCTGAATGTCAGAATGGCTGAGCATTGTGCAAGGAATCTGAGGAAACTAATTCCTTAGGTGGACCTCCTGAAGCAGGGTACCCTTGGGACTTGGTCTTGAAAGCAGTTTACCTTTACCTTTTCACTTATAACCTTGAGCCAGTGAAGACTAGGATTTTGCAGACTCCCAAGATTCCCTCAAAGCACTGTCCTGCTGTAAAGCACTTGACTTCTTTTAATGCTAGTATTTTCAACAGCAACATGATTCTTTGCCTCAGTTTCATAAGGACTTCCTTTCTTGCAAAATTCCAAATATTTCAAAGAGAGTTTTACCACTGATTCTAACTGTAAACCTGGTTTAAAGCAGTACTCTGGTGAGAAGTACTCACACCAGAGCCTAAACATTGAGCTGCTTTTAGATTTCCTCCACCAGATTAATTAGTCCACTGCCCTTAATCTCAATCTCTCTCAAAGTCTCAAGACATGGACACAATGTAGACAAAATTTCAGCCAAAATGTAACACAGTCCAATGGAATCATTAATTCCAACTGAAACTTCCTGAGAGTGGCCTTCACTGATTGAATTTCTGATCTGAGCACTGATCAGAATCTCCCATTAATCTTAGCTTACAGAATTTTAGGGCTTCTCTAGCCAGCACTTCTGAGCTTTTCCAAAGTCCTTCCACAAACCAACACCAAAAGCTTCCTAACCACATGGTCAAGTACAGTTATAGCAATAATTCCATTCCTTATAACCAAATCTATCTTAGTCACATTCACATCGTTGAAACACAATACTCAAAAACCACAGCCTAAAGAAGGAGAGAATTATTTTGTTTCAAAGATTCAGAAATTTTAGTTCATGATTGTCACCCTTCAAGGCAAACACAGTACAATGGAAGGATTTGGGCAAAGGAAAATGGCTTCCATCTTGGTGACCAGGAAGCAGAGAGAGGGAGAAGCCAGGAAGGGAGACATACCTCTCCAGTTTATGTCTCCGGTGACCCAAGTCTAACTGGGGCCCATCTCCTAACAGCACACTCAGCTGTTGAATTTGTTAGTGGATCAATCCATTGATCAGTGTAGCAGCCTCATAATCCAATAAGTTTCCAAAAGCCCCATCTCTGTATGCATGAGAATTTTGGGGCAACATTCTAGATGTAAACACAAGCCTTGGAGTAACAAGCTAATATATCAATATTATATAGCCTAACGGATGTAGGCTATCCTATCTCATTGTGTGCAGGTATATTCTATGATGTTGGCACAATGACCAAATTACTTGACATATTTCTTAGAATGTATGTCCACTATAAAGCTTTACCTTATTATAACTGATAAGTCAATATGATATAAAGAAGAGCCCAAGTATTATATTTCACTTGAACCTTCTAATTTATTTAGGTATGGAAGCAATCATGAAGAATGCATTACTCTGTTCCTTAAATAGACTGATTTTCATCAGTTACTTGTGATTCATTACATGATACATATTGCTCTTATCTTCGCAAATTCCTGTTTACTGTTGACACACTGGAATG
This sequence comes from Hydrochoerus hydrochaeris, assembly GCA_004027455.1. NCBI lineage: Eukaryota > Metazoa > Chordata > Mammalia > Rodentia > Hydrochaeridae > Hydrochoerus > Hydrochoerus hydrochaeris. Next base: position 337,720 of record PVLA01001046.1, read on the forward strand.
TGGCTGGATTACCAAATGTCACGGATAGAGGAAGATTTAATCATTTAGTGTAGTCCCTTACTTTATGGATGAGGAAACCAAGGCAGAGAATGAGTGGACCAAAGTATCCTTAAAGATCAGGGCAAGGACCACTGACATTCGTGAGGTACAGAGAACAAGTCACAGTAATCTAAGAGGGTAAGCCCTCAGGTATACAGCTGATTCAGGTGTATGGATATAAAAGTAAGGAAACTAATCTGGTAAAGTGATATATCAAGAGTTGTTTTGAAAAACAGTCCTGAAGTTGACTGAGACTTGTTTGTGGAAGACCAGAGCAGAGTAATCTTCATAGCTAATACTACCAGTTACCTGAAATTAACATTAAGAGGCTGGGGGTATAGCTCGTGGTAGGATATTCACCTGGCATCACAGGTTCAACCCCCAGCATTAGGATGGGGGCACTCTAGCGACTGATGGAATGACTCACAATATGCTTTTCTAATTAAATTCGCTTCATGCTGTTAACATCACACATGTAGTGAATGAAAGTGTTTACCACACTGTAATAACCTGAAATGAATGTTTAAATACACTTGCCAAAAAGATGCTTCACATGCTTCTCTATGCATTATGAGATGAACAAGGCTAATACATTGAATAAATGTTAGCACTTGGGGGGAAAGAGGATCTCATTTCAACTTCACAACATCTTGAGAAACTTTTTTTCCCCATTTTATTGATCTGAAGCTCAAGGACCAAGTGCCTTGCCTAACGTCATGCTATGACTAGGATCTGGTTTGAGTATGTTCTCCAAGAGTTCATGTTTTAGGACTTTGGTCCCTAGTGTGTCAACTCTTATAGGTGGTGAGATTGTTAAGAGGCGAGGCCTAGGGCAGCAACTAGGTCCTTGGGAGTGTGCTCTTGGAAGGGATTGAGGCAGCACTCATGGGACCCCTAAACTTGCCCAAGAACAAGATCTTATAAGTAAGCACAGCCCTCCAGTCATTCTCTGGCTTTCTATTTCAAAATGTACATCTTCCTATTATGCTCATTTCCACCCTTATGATACCACTCACCAGAGGTTTAAACTAACAGGACAGCCAGCTGTGGGACCCAAAACCTTCAGAACCATGAACTGAATAAGCCTCTTTCCTTGATAAAATTAGTGTGCCTTAAGGATTTCATTATGATAACATGAAACTGACTAATACAAACTATGTAGTTAATAAATCAGGACTGGAATCCAGTTCCTCTCAACTCTGAATTCTGGTTCAATTTGGTAATCTGCTCAGGAAGGATTTATAAACATAGATTAAATCTTATTATAGTAAACATCATGCCATCAGGAAATTTACAGTATTTGTTGGTATTTCTTTACATTTTATTTTCATGACATCTGATGAGTACAAATTGGACCCAAGTGGTCAATCCCTCGCTCAGGAGATACCCCATATCGAAATGAATGGGTGGCTTCATTTCGATCCCTTGCACTTGAGGGACAGCCCATGCATGTGTAGTGACCGGCCTCTGGCAAATCTATGCTGGCATGACACTATCCTCAGTAGACAAGACCACAGTAGAAGGACTGTCTACTGAGGATAGTGTCACTTCAGACAGACAGATATTCTCAAACAATAGTTAAAGATCACTGCCTTTCCACTCACCACTCAGAAAACTTTGTGCCCTCCTCAAAGTGTGTGGTGGCCCTTCTCGGGCTACCTCCCTTCTCTTAGCCTTGGGTGTTGCATCAGAACTGCCAGGAGGGTGCTGTGGCAGTGGGACAAGCCCTGTGTTCCTGCATGCTTTCTGTTCTGACTTTTTTTTTTTTTTTTGGTACCAGGGATCGATCTCACAACCTTACACTTGTCAGGCAGGTGCTTAAGCCGCTGAGCTACATCCCTGGCCCTGCATGCTTTCTGTACAACCTGCACAACCTCCAGCATGGATGAGAAATAAGTGTAGTGTTTCTTGGAATTTACTGAGGGTGGTGGAGACATGCTAACCCAGGCCAGCCATGTTTATTCCTCTAGGGCATAAGTCAGACACAGCCCTGCTCCTCATCTAGCCTTTGCTCCTCTCAATCTAGTGGGCTGAATCTTCTCCCTCCTTCTGCTTGCTATGATCTCACCCAGTCCTGTCATGTCATATTGGTGTAAAGAGCTGGGCAAAAGGAGCCAGATGCTCTGGAGTTCCTTCAGGATTCTTTGATACCAGCTTGTGGTTTGAATCTGCAATGTCCCCCAAAACACTCACGTGTTCAGAGATGAAATTTTGATTAGATTATAGGGGCAATGGATTCATTGGTAGATTCTTCCATTAGTGTATTGAGAAGTTGAATGTGCTGCTGAAAGATGGGGCTTGGTGAGAAAAGGCAGATCATTGTGGTGTCACTTGGAAGAGTGTAACTCCCTCCAGTTCCTCCCTTCTCTCTCTGCTTCCTGGCTGCCACGACATGAGCAGTTTCCCTTTGCTGCAGAACTTTCCACTATGTGGTTTCTGCATTCTTGGAGTCTGTTGAAACTTCTGAAACTATAAGCCAACAGAAATCTCTCTTTAAATTGTGAATGTTGTATATTCTGTCTCAGTGATAAGAAAGAAAGACATGCTCTCAGGTCCTTTGTGGAAGTCACTCACATACAGTACAACCTAAAATGTCCCAGCTAGGAGGGATCTTTGAAATTATCCAGTTTCACTTCTATTCTCAGAGGGGCACATCTGGGCATCATTTGGGGATACCTGAGGCCAGGTCATTCCGAAATGTTAACTCTACTCAAATAAATGCATGATTGTAAAGAAATGCTCAACTTCCTGCAAGCTGTGTCAGGATGCAATACAAGCCCTACCCTCAAAACACATGCTCTTTCTCTGCGGGACTCAGGATATCGGAATTTCAGAAGCACCGCTCCAACCCAACCATATTTTACAGAAAGGAACTCTCAAGGTCCAGATGAGGGAAGTGACTATGAACCACAATGTCTAAATAACCCATTTACTGAATGCTTAGTAGGGGCTAGCTCAAGGTGTTACCTAAATTCCCTTTAATTTTCCAAGTAACTCCATAAAATAGGTATTACTTTCATTATAAAGATAAAGGAAAGATTCTGAAGCTGAGGAATGCAGCTCAAATCTAAAAGCTAGTAACAGGTTCTTCTTATCATCTGGACTTGAACACAGGTCTTTGACTGCACCCACATGGACCATGTCACATTGCTAGAGATCCTATGAGGAGGATCTAGGAGTTCATTGGAAACCATTGTTCCAGGGGTTAGTCCTGGCTCTGTCATTTGATTACATGTGACACAGAACTCGGAGACATGCTGGCTTACCTTTTCCATCAATAGATAAGAAAACCACGATCTAGACAGAAAAGACCAGCTTAAAACTAGAGTCTCAGAGTTTCAGGGGCAGGGTCTGTTAATACGAGGCCCTGGGGCACTGTCCTAACCTCTGATCCCCTCTGAATGTACCAGCATACAATCCTAGGGCACACACTGAGGCTACTCCTCACAGACTCTATTCTGCAGACAGAGACTCAGACAAACCTCATTTTCTCTTTAGTGAGCAGCACAAAATGTGCTAGGGAACTCATTTGAACAAACCAGTTACTCTGCTTGGAAAACCAGCTTTCCAGTCTGCAACCAATAAACACGGTTACACCAGGAAGTAGCACAGACACACAGTAGCCACAAGCATGCACAATCACTCAACAAGGAAATTCCAGAAATTCATTAATTCCTGTGGTTTACATTTATAGGACTCTTCTTCCAGACTTGTACTTCTTAGGCTACCAATGTTTGAGGCCAAAAACTGGGTAAGAAGATACGGTTCTCTCCTGACCACTTGGACAGCCCATTACCTGGGTCCCATGTTGGGCACCTCAGCCACCAAGCCAAATTTATGCCATCAGGGCAGGCAGATTAAGGTCCTAAGGCTCAGATGCATGGTCTGTCCACACACCATCACATGTCCACTGAACACCCACAAAGCCCCTGAGGAGCATAAATATAGTGAAAAGTTAAACAGTGGGGTAGATACTCTCTCATGCCACACAGGATATAAATGCTGCAGGACTCCCCCTTTCTTCCTGATCTCAACCTTCACAGGCTTCCCACTGTTCCCAGAACCTCCTTGCTCACATCCTGACTGTCCTCCCTCACTCTGGCTTCCTGGTAAGTACTAGGCTGTACTCATCAATGGAGGAGCTCAGGACCTCCCTGAAGATGGCTGTGGTACTTTTTGGAGGAGTCCTTGTCTTTATTTTGTGTCACTTCTTGGCTCCAGTGTAGAACCCTCAACATACTGGCACAGCTCCTTCACCTTGCTGGCAGACTTTCTAGCTTCCTCCATCAACCTTTGGGCCTTTGAAGTGCAGATGCATAAAATAGATTTGCATGAGTCATTCTCAAGGGCTCAAAACCTCCAGTTTTATGGGAGACAACTTAAGTGATTCTCCTTGAATGCAGAACAATTGCTGCAACTTTGATTATATCGAGACTTATTTCCTTATATTAATATGTACAGAGCTGACTATGGTATTTTTTTCTCTGTTTAATTGGCTCTAAGCATTGCAAATAAGGCTAGCCGAGGAACTGGTATGTAATTTCTAAAGCCATCAGACAGTCTCCTGTTTCCTTGCATAGTGCTCTCTCTAAAATGTATAAACACAGTGGGATGTTAGAGCCAGTCAGCTCTAGAAATATCAACCGGGTATGAGCCTCAAGGTAAAGAGGCTATGAGTCCCCAGGGCACAAAAATTTACGTATCAGAAACTGCAGGACAGCCTCCAAATACAATTCAGTTGCTACTTTAATTGAATTATGCAAATTGATCCTTCTGCATATCCTCCTTTATGCATTTTGCAGAGATGTTTTTTGTACTACCTGGCTAGCCAGCTCAAGTTACTCACATAGTCCCACTATCCTTACTGTCACTCATCCTTGAACCACCCCCTTCTTCATAAGATAATAAATTCTGGGAGAGGCCTAGGGTCAAGGCCTTTGTCCACACATCCTCACAAGGATTAATCTTTGGCTGCCCTTAACTTGGAATATGTCTTGGTGTCTTTACTCTTGCCATGGGTTGCATTGGAGGTGGTAGACTGAAATTACCTTGCTAGGATTCCAATAACGTCTCAATGAGATTACAAATAGAACTTTTTGGATTGTGAGGAAGACTGGAAAAGGGATTACAATACTTGGATGACTGTACTTAGTATTTGGGATTAAAATACAGTTGGGCTCATGGGAGGTACTGTCATGGGTTCTAGGTCTTCAGCTGGACTGATGCAGGACATTACTGTGGGATCCAGGCCCTTAGCTAGATTTTGGCCTTTAGAGTTGTGGACAGATTTCCTGTGCCTTCTTGTATTTAACTCTGGGTGACCATCATTAAATAATATAAATTCTGTGTCCTATAGGTAATTGTTTTCCTTGCAACTCCTGACTACAACAATTGAGGACCCTGGAGGAAGGATACACAGCATTCTGGGGTAAAAACACAAGAAGTCAAGAGAAAACTGTAATGCAGAAAGCAGTCGTGGGAGGGCCCTCTTCTAGATTTCTAGACAGAACACCCCTGGCAGCAGGCTAGGGACTCCATGACACTTAATGCTTGCCCTTCCAAGCTCCTCAGATAACCCAGATGAACCCACCAAACCCAGCTGGGATGCCTGTGGCAGGGCTGGCCAGCCATCCAGCTGGACCCTCTAGTGTTTTGATGAGGTTTTCATGCTGGACTGAAATTTGAGAGCCTTCTGCACCACGCTGTGCCTCTGCACTCCCAAAGAACATCCTCCAGTTCCAGGAGAAACAGTTTGCGATGTACAGCCACTCGTTACTCCCTGTAACAATGGGTGACCAGGGGATGGACACATTTTTCTCCTTTAACAGTCTCATTTTCCACTAGTTATGTCTACTCTTCAGACTTCAGACTCCATGGAGGACACTGATGAGGCTGACATGAATTTTGCCTCATTTGCTGCCCCACTTCTCTTCTAGAGACTGGGTGCATATAAAGAACATGGGACCTCAGCAGTCTGAAGAAGGCATTCAGAGCTGACAGCCAAGTAGGACTACAGCTCATCAGCTGGAGCACAGTGTAAGGGATCCCTGCTCAGAGGTATCCGAGCTCCCAGGTGGGGGAGAGAGTGCCTGTCCCATACCAACCTCCTCTGACCCAAGGAACCACTCAGACTTAGGCACAAAGTCCTTCCCCATTGGGGACCTATCAGCTGCCTGATGCAAGGTCACCAGGAAGGTCAAGGTTTCACCACTAAGTATTAGCTGGACTCACACTTGGATTGGGCAGGACAGACTTTGAGAAACTATGACTCAACTTCAGGGAATTTGGAATCTTATTGGAGAAATCATACCAACAAAAAAGAAAACAGAGCCACAGAGCCCAGGAAAGTGGGGGTACAGTGACCTGTTCATAGGCCCTAATGCCTTTTGTTTTTTTTAGTCCTGAACCCAAAATTCTGCACCCTACTGGGGACACTGCCATATCACAAAAGCAGCAGTTCATTTTTTTACATCCTGGAGGAAGTGTGGCCTTTACTGGATGTTAACAAGGCCAGTGTTGGACTCTGAGGAGAAACATGGTATCTACTGTCTCAACAAAGCTTTGAAATAACAGTTCTAGTTGACAGTGTTTTCTTTCAGGCAATGTAGGCAAGCTTTTATCTGGTGTCACAGCAGCCAGCCAGCCAGGCATCTCCACCTACAACAGATTGGGCTGACTTATATTTATAAAAACAAACCTATTAAACTAACAATTGACTTTTAATTGCTACCCTCTTTCTAACAGGTACATAATCTTTAACAGAGTGCTATTATCTGGAGACTTAATGCTAATGTAAAGAATTTAATCTCACTCTGTGCCTTTCTTAGAGAAACCAGTCACAGGCTGGGACTTCTTGGAGCCCAGAATGTGACAGAGGACAGTCAGAACACCAACTCTAGACATCTCTGGTCCCGATTCTGCTCTCCTCACTTCCCTTGTCGGGGATTGGTTCCATCTCCTTGATGGCCTTGTCCCTCTCTATTTCAGGGCCAAAAGAACAACTAACTTCACTGTTCCCTGAAGGGTGGCTGAAACTAAATGAGAGGAAGGCTGTTCATGTGCCTGGCCGGCTGCCTGCCTCTCTGCTGACTGAGTGGCTGAGAAGAGGTGCCACGCAGAGTCTTTTACTTCTTCTCTTCCAGACTTGCCAAGACGTCCAGGAGGTGTCTTAGGGCACTCAGGGCACAGGGGAGGGGACAACCCCACAGTCCCACCCCATTTTTCTTGCAAGCTGACATCCCAAGCTGGATCACTGATGGTCAGCTTGGCACCCTGCTCAGTCTTGGGGTTCCCAGCAAACCCAGCTTTGACCAAGCCCACACAACAGAGGGTAGACACCAAGAAGCAAACTGCTCCCTGAGACAAGCTCTGGCCTCTTGGAATGAAGACTACCCTTTGGACTGAGTCTTGCATGAGCCATGATAGGCTTTCAAATAAGCAGTCACACACTCCTGCACAAAGAAGTGCTTCACTCAAGGCCACAAATGGGGAAGGCTGACCTGGCAAGTTACTGACCCTCACTGCTCCTGTCACTGGAGATTTCAGTGGTCATGTACCACTGGCTTGTGGCACAGGTGAAGGAGGAAGTAAATGGTAAAGCAGTTCCTGGATTGGAAAGAAATATCAATTCTAGTCTCATGCTGGGGCAATTTGGGAATAACCACCTTGGCTACCTGACCACTAACAGGAAGTGAAGCTGTATTCATCTAACTGTAGGCCACTTCTCCATCGCATTGGGCCAGTTCTCTATCACTTTGGGCCCTTCCCAATAATAAGGAATCTTAATCCACCACCTCTTAAGTGCTCAGGCAATGAGTAGAACACTTTTCATCAACTCAGAGTGTCCTCTCCCTTTTCATTAGGGTAACCATATATGATATCATCCAAGCCATTCATGAGAATGAAAAGAGGTGGTATTACTACTTAAACCGAGAGTGTCTAGGGGAACTAAGTTATAAGTATCGCTACCCTATTCACATCCATTGTCTCCTGAAAGGTCCACATATTTGAAAGTGGGCCATTTGGGAAGTTAATTAGATAAGGTCATGAGGCTAGAGTCCTCATGATGACATCGTGGCCTGATAAGACGAGGAAGGGACACCTGACCTAGCACATTTGCTCCAGTTCCCCATGTGGTGCCCTCTGCTCTATTACGATATCCTCAAAAGACACTGACCAGATGCCAGCTCCAAGCCTGATGGCTTATCAGGCTCCAGATTCATGAGTTAAATAAGCCTCAGTTCTTTATAAATTAGCCTGTTTCTGGTACTCACTTGTAGCAACTGAAACCAGATTAAGACAATCTCTGTAAGTCAAGATGTGAAATGTGACTTCAAAATGTCTTTTACAACTACCTTCACCCTAATCTGGCCGCACTTCACATGCCTGTGGTCCAAGAACATGATTATTTCACACACTGAGTTACACCGAGACATAGTCTCCTGTATTCTAGGCAGTTGTCTTCATTGCTTTTTATGTGAACTTTGACTTCAGCCCATTCCCTTGTTCCATTCTTTTGTTCATAAATATTTGCTCAAAGTTTGGTTGTGAGTTGGGTTACAGATGACTTTTTTTCCCCAACATAAATTCTACAATTTTCTATATACTTTCAGTGTTTTTTCTCTAGTGTACTTTTAAGAATAAAAGTGTACATATACATTATCATTGTCTTCATTTTCCATAACTTTCTTCCAAGTTAAAATACAAAGCACTTTTTCATAAATCCTATTTTCAGTGACTTGTATATAGTATTCTGTCAAGGACATAAACCCTAACTTCCTTAATCATGCCCCTGTTATTTAACATTTCAGCAAGTTCCAAATTCACTTAAAACAAACAACACTGTACATCACCATTTCATAAATATAACTTTTCTTCTAGATCACTACCCCAAGACATATTTCCACAATTTTGTTTAGTGAGCCAAAGTATTTGAAATTTTATTATTCTTGAACCAGGGCCCTCTTGATTTCTGCTCACCTTCCTGGTACTGACTTATGGCTCCTCAAGTATTTTACTCTTGGGCTGAGGATTCAGCTCTGTAGCATAAGCTCCTGCCTGGCAAGCATGAGGTTACAAGTTCGATTCCTGGTACCAAAAAATACAAAACAAACAAAAAAGTATTTTACTCTCTTCAGCCCCAGTTGGAGCTTGATCTCCTAGATGTGGTGACAGGGCTCTGCTATGGACCAGGTCCCAGGATTCCCACATAGTCTGAGGGGATGTGCACTTAGACATCCAAGTTAGGCAAGACTTCAGCAGTAAGGCAAGTACTGAGCAAGACAGCAAAGGCTACACAGGCAAGGAGTCACGAAGTTCAAAGAATTATTGTTATTCAGCAAAGCCTGAGGCCAGTGCCCTCTTCTACACACCCTCTTCTGCACACTCTCAGGAATCTGCTCTACCCAGCTGAACCCTACTCTAATCCCAAGTCTCTGCTAGGGCCTTCCTAGCAGGATGTAAAAGCTCCTAAGGCCTCACACAAGACAGGGGTTCACAAGTACCTATCATAGCAGGGGGCTCATTAGGAAGTAAGGAAAATGAGGACGATGTGGGAGCTTTTCACATAGCTCAGAGACTGTCCTTCAATCTCAGCCTATGTCCCTCATGCTTCTTGGAATGAATGTATACTTTCATTTATTTGTAAACATAATAAAAGCTTTGTTTAAAATTTGCTTGTTCATCATGTTGGGGGTGGAGTTGAGGGATAGAACCCAGGGCCTCGGGCATATTCTGCAAGCACACTAGAGCACTGAGCTATTTCCTTCAGTCCCAATCAGTTTCTAAGATTTTACAACCTTGCAGTCACTTTGATCCTTAAGACACAGCCATGAACAAGAAAGACAAAGCTTCCCCAACATAGTCTGGTTCAATCTCTGACCATGGAAGCTTTGTCTCCCAGTGCTGGGCCTGTGGACAGCCTTGAGGTTTGGACATCTTTGGGTTCCATTGCAGGGTAGTCCACACACATTCTGTTCTCAATATATGTTTCCTAAGAACAGAATTTTATACAAACCAACACTTACTGGGAAGATAGTGGGAGCACTTGTGTGCACAACAACATGCCATAGGTACACATGGCACACGGATGTATGTATGTTTACATGTAGGGAATGGGGCTGAAGTCAACCAAATCTGGTATCACACTACCTGGCTTCTAATCCCAGCTCTGTTGTGGGAACTTCAACAAAGCCTTTAATCTCCCCTAGCAGGTATCCTCAATCATAGGAAGGAAGTATTAGTTTACAATTACTATAGCAAAATCCTAAAAGCTGAGTATGTTTAGCTCACAATTTTGGAAGCTAAAAGTCCAAACACATGGTGTCAGCTCTCTGAGAATCCTGTGGCAGATGACATAGCAACATCAGGAGAACATTTCAAAGGCAGAGACCTTATCGCAAGAGGGAAGCCTGAGAGTGAGGAAGGGCAGTTTTGTGCCTCCCACTGGGCTCTACTTCTTAAGAGTTCTACAACTTGTTCACATCCCATGCTGGGGTCCATGCACCACTGGCAGCCACACTGACACCATAACCAAACTGTAGCAGATGGCAATACCACTCACCTCAAGAGGTTATGATGACTACACCCTCAGCCACTACACCTGACACATGGAAGCTCTACTTAACAGTGATCTAGCTACATAGCAACCATAGTATCTACTGTACAGACACACACACACACACAATTTACTCAGTGACTACATCAACATTAAACCAGGTGGAAAGGTCTGGAGAACTGTGATGAAAATAAAGATGCAGTTGACTGGCCAGAAAAAAGTTAAGGACATAATAGGGAACATTTCATTTTTATATAAAGGAAGCAAAAAACAAAAACTAGATAGATTTTCTTTTCCTTCTCCACTGATGACCCAGACAGAAACATAGCAAATGCTCCAGCCAAACCAGGGTTACACTGAGGATGGGCACATGCCAGAACTCAATCACAAATGGCCAAACTGATTTGAGAAGCAGAACTGGGAGACAAACACACACAGTTCATGGACTCTTGCAGTATGGACATTCCAGACACAGATCATTTCGGGTGCCATAGACAGCTTTGGAATTTAGAAAGTCTGAGGGAAAGCAGGGCAGAAAACAGAACACTGGCCACAACCACAAAAAGTACAAGGCCCAAGTCTACAAAGGTGGCCCTTAGCACTGAGATTAAAATGGAATGCAGATTAGATTTAATATCAGTGGTGCAGATAAAATAATGTCAGCAGACTGGATAATTAAGGCATTTGGCTTTTAACTTCACTCTCTCACTTTATGGGGGGATGATAAAGAGAAAGGAGATCAGTCAAAAAAATATGAGAATTCCTTAAAGTTATGAGCGTATTTTTAGTTATTCCTGACATCTGGGATAGCAGAGACATTATTTCAGGATCAGCTCCTGACCATGCCCTTTACATGGGGTTAACCATCATTTTTTAAAGTGCTTTGATGAAATATAATTCTTTCAAAGAAATGCACAGGCTAATTAAGATCATGTTTGGGAAGAATTTTGCTTCCAACAAAGGATGTTCTTGGTCAAGTGGAACAGATGTTATTAAGCCAGTTGCTGCCACTCCTATTCCTCACTACTTCCCCAAATTCCTTCGCTGACCAGCCCCAAGTCCCTCCTTGGACCTGCAGCTGGACCACATCTGCTCATCTCAGGTCCTAGGAGATTCCATGGTGCATGTCCAGATCACCACAAAAAGACTGGGCCCAGCCACCTACTTTTAGCTTTTTAAAATTCCACTTGACAAGGGAAGAATTGACAAGGGAGAACCATAGATACAGTTAAGATACAGTTAAGAGACTGTGGTGCTAATATAACCTTCCACCTACTAGAGGAATCTTGTTGAGGCCCAGCCTGGGCAACAGTGGGCTTAATGTGTGCATGCAGAATTGCCAGCTTAGGCCCTGAGGCTCATAACTATATCCAGATGCAGCAATCGCACCAAACCACAAAGGTTTGAGGCAAGACTGAATCAAGATCCCATGGGTCCCCAGTGCCAGTAGCTGCAGTACTAGGGACATGGCTAATGGACACTTCCCCCTAGGGTGGGCCCAGATGCCCCAGGGGTAAGACACTTTTCTCACACACAGGAGCTCTATCTGCACTGGTGTGAAAAAAGAAAGCCTGAGCTCTGAGAGGCGACAGGAAGTGATGGCAGGCGGAGGAATTTAAAGCACTGCATTAGCAGGGTCAGCTCTTAGGAAAGGACTAGAACACCTCATTCAGTTCTCCTCTCAATTGTCCCATTCCAGCATGCAGTCCAAAAACAGGCATTTCTTATGGGGACCTTAACAGATCCTAACCGTGGTATCCTTCTGAAGTAACCACCAGAAACTTCTGCGTGAAGAGGTCCCACTCACAGAAGGAGCCCTTCCCCATACAACACTAGGGGACACTACACTACACAGAAAGTTATTTTTAGGCCATCAGATGTCCTTCCCTCAAACCCAATTTTGCTTCCTGCAAACAGTAAACTCTTCTTTTGTACAAGACATGCCTGCAAGTATTTGAGGACAATTCTCACTTTTCCTTTATCCTTCTGCAGACTAAACACAACCCCTTCAACTATTCCAACTTGGTATGGTTCCCAAACCCTTCAAAATGCACTGGGCATACACCATGATCCCCTTGCTGTGACCCTGGGGACACAAGGGAAAACATAACAACACAGTGGTTACATGCACAGGCTGGAATTCCATCTCCCTCACGCAGCATGCCTCAGTTTCCTCAGCAGCACCCCATATGCTTAGTTGTGAGAATTAAATAAATGAATTCATGGAAAAGTCACTAAATGTGTTTGCAACCAGAAGTTTTAAATTGCTCTGTAATATAGGGCTGAGCCTGTCAGAAGTTCATAATGATAAAGTGACTGAACCCCACACCAAGAACCAGAGCACACACTGCAAGGTCGACACAAAGGGTTTTAATCAAAGGAAGCAGAAGTGGCACTCTACCCAGCAGACCAGGGCAAGGTGCCCTGGGCAGGGCTGAGCAGGATTTTTATGGACAGTTAAAAGGACGGGAGTAGGTACTGTTTCCATCATGGGCTGAGAGCCCATGATGTAACGTGTCTTTGGAGGAGGTTGGCAGTGGGGCTCTCTGTTACAGGGAGTATTTCCTTGTTCTTGTGCTTAGGCTCTTGTACTGTGGCAACAGACCTTTTGTCCCTATGTTTGGGCTTTTACAATGTGGGGGTGGGGGCTGGTTACTGTTGGCCAAATCTATCACATAATACATCCCTGAAGTCACTAGCTGGACATTCCAGTTCCATTGATCAACAGCTTCCTTGTGGAGAAAATAAGAGACTGTTTTAGAACTTTGGAGACACAAGGGGTGAGAAGCTTCTGGATCACTGCCTGGTCCTTGCATTACAAGGATGCAATCAACCTTAGCTGCCTCCCTTCCCATTGACAGTCAGGAGACAGTTCTTCATGAGACTCACATTTCTGCAAGTCTTACAAAGCCCAGACACTTATTGCCTTTGTTCCAAACTCTGTTTTGGGAAGCTAAAGAGATGCTTCAGCTCAAAGTGGCTCCTCTGAATGGAGTCAAGCGCAACTGCACTTACTGTTCATTATAAAAGATTCAAGTTCTCCAGAGTTGGATTTTTCCCTGCTATTTTTGCAGGTGTCTCCTGGCATTCTGTGTGTGAACTTCTATGGGAGCTGGAGCTCAAAGAATGAGTGCAAGAAAATACTGACACTGGTTGCTGTTACTGTTGTGAGTCATGAGGCCTTCTCTCTCTCTAACCCATGTGAACAGTCTCCTGCCAGCATCTATGAAATTATAGCAGGTTAACAGATTGCAAAGAGGTGAACTCTCAGTCCCTTTGTGCCTTTTAACAACAACAGACAGCAAAGACAGTGGCAAAATAAACAGTTTCACTCCAGTATTTATCTTAAAAGTTATGAAACCTATTACATCCTGCCCATATTTAGCTAATTTTTAAAGATTTTAAGTCTTTACTTATACCCATATTTATTTCTACCCATATTTTTTCATGCTGGCTTTCATCTTCTTGATTTTAATCAAAGTTCCAGTCATTTGAGGTCCTTTTAAAATGGCTCTGCTGCCAACATTGTTAATCTGAAAGCTCATCTTGTAGGCCCCTTGTCTGAAGTGCAGTCCACCGACTCCATCCTGCTGCTGTGGTTTCCCCAGCCCATCAGGCACCCTTCCTTTTAAACACGGATTCTCACTGACAACACCAGATACCTGCCTTGTCCTGTGTGAAAACCTGTGATAAGCCTATACCAGACACATTCTCCTAGGAAACCTGGCCCAGTACCACAACGGTTGTAACCAAAGCAAACCACGATCTAGGAATATAGCTGCATAAATGGGGCAGGGAAGGGATGCAGGTGCAGTAAGTGTCTGGCTTAGCAACATTTGAGTTATGAACTTTCACAGGTGTGGTGTGTGACTCGCTTTGTGGGCTTAGGGCTAGGGTTAAGCTTGTGAAGGTTACTAACAACTCTCCCAGAACAGAACTTGTTCATAGGGTTAAGCTTGTGAAGGTTACTAACAACTCTCCCAGAACAAAACTTGTTCATAGGTCTGGTTCATAGAATACACCTATAATCTCAGCACTCAGGAGGCTGAGGCAGTATTGTGAGTTTGAGCCCAGCCTGGGCTGCATTGGGAGTTCCAGGACAACCTAGACTATACAGCAAGGCCCTGTCTCAAAACCCAAAATAGTCTATCCAACATGGCTGATGAGGGACAGCAGTGTGTCAGAGAAACCCTGAGAAGAATCACCAAGCAACATAAAACAAAAAACAAAACACCAAAAAAACAAAACAAACACCAAAAAAAAAAAAACAGAGGAGGGAATCACACCCAGAAATGGAAAAATCAATCAGAAAGATGGTCCACTTAGAGAAAACTGTAAACCTGGGTTGTAGAAAAGGGGAAGTACTGTATCTCCCCCACACCCTGGGGGAGAGAACCATTTTGGGAAGGGCTCTAACAGCCAGAGGGAAGAAGCCCATGCTGGACACTCCAGACGCCTGGGATGCTGAGTTCATTACAACCCCTTTCCCATCTAGAGGAGGAAAACCACCTTGGGAGAGGTCTTGAGGGCTAAGAAAAGAAAAGAAAAGAAAAGAAAAGAAGGAAACAGACACCTCCCCTCCCTACAGGAGGCAACACTGCATCTGGTGGCCTAACAGGTGCTCACTGGGCCAGTAAGCAAAGCCGCTCCCACCTCCAAGCAGAAAGGCTGAGCACCACCCACTGGGGTCAGCATCCAGCCCACCAGCAGAGAGCCAGGGATCACACCCTGGAAAGGCATAAGGGAGGGACACAGACCCAACCGTCCGTCCACAGAGGGTGCTTCCATGTTGTTTACAGCAGAAACATCTGAGTCAGTGAGAAATGCTAAACAACAGCCAGCCTCACATGTGGTGGGCAGAGTCCCTAAACCTTGGCTGGGACTGCAACAGGTTCCACCCAAGGGCTGGCAAGGGGAGCGCTAGAGACAAGGATGATTTGGGACCTGAGTACAAAGGAATAGAGGAGGCAGGCTAGGGCAGACAACTTTTGGTGACATACTAGGTGTAAAGTTCCTAGAGGGAGAACACAGAGACAACTGTGGGATCTTCTCAGCAGCCAGGGGATCAGGGGTGATAGGACATTAGCAGAAGGCAAAGAAGAAGAAAATTATGTCACATCCTTCTCTTCTCAGTGTCATTAGGGTAGCTGAATTTGGGACAGAGACAAAAGGCTGCATTTAACCATGTGCAAAGCAGGCCTCACAGCAAGGAGGTGGGTTTAAAGAAACTGACACCCCTCACTGCTCCCAGAAGGCAGTTAGACAGTCCACGGACAGGAGGGAAACTGGAGTGGCTGCCTGCAAGCATGTGGTGACAAAAGCTGAGTGCATGCTGTGGCTCCACGGCCTAGTATCCAGGCGGAGAGTTTCTGCTTTCTGGCTTCTATCTCACCATGTACTAAACACAAATCAAAATGGACCAAAGACTTAAATGTTAAAACAGAAGCACTTAACCTGCTGGAAGATAAAATAACTAAAACTCCTGAAGTCACAGGTATAGGCAAGTCCTTTCTGAACAAGAAATAACATCAGCAATCAATGAATGGGATTATACCAAATTCAAAATCTTCTACAAAACAAAGGAAACAACTGAGACAGTGAAGAGAAAACCTACAGAATGGGGAAAAAACTACCTACACCTACACTTTGGACAGAAAACTAGTATATAGAATCTATAAAGAACTCAAAGACATTACATTCTTCCCCAAATAAAAGACCCACTCAAAAACTGGCAAGTGAAATGAATATATACTTCTCGGAAGTAGAAATCATCAAAAAAATACATGAAAAAATGTTCATCACTAGCTATTAGAAATATGCAAATTAAAACAACACTGATATTTCACCTTACCCCCAGAAAGAAAAATCATCATCAAGAAATCATAGAAGGCACATATATAATCTCTGACTCAGGAGGTTGAGGCAGGAGGATTGATGTGTGTTAAAGGACAGCCTGGGCTACACAGTGAGTTCAAAGCCAGTCTGACTTACATAGAGAAATCTTGTCTCAAAAGAAAAGAAAAAGAGAAAGAGAAAAGAAAGAATGAAAGAGAGAGAGAGAAAGAAAGAAATCAAATACTACTAACAAATTGCAGTGAGGCTATGGTGAAAAACAAATCTTCTATATTATTGGAGGGAATGTTTCATAGTATAACCACTATGAAACTCAGCATGGAGATTCTTGAAAAACTAAAACTATTAAGTTCCGCTTGACCCAGCTTTACCCTTCAAGGCATCTTCCCAAAAGAATGAAAGTCATCATAGCTCAGTGATACAGGCCTACCCATGTCTACAACAGCACATCTCATAACAGCTACATCTTGGAAGCAGCCTACATGTCCATCAACAGATGAATGGATAAATAAAAAATGATGTTTATACAATGGAATAATACTCTGCTATAAAGAAGGATAAATTGAATCATTTTATGAAATGGATACACTTTGAAACATAATGTTAAGCAAAATAAATCAGATACATAATCTTAAATACTATATGGTTTATCTTAAAAGAAACCCAAAGGATGAATAAAGAACAAAATAAAGACAGATAAAAGGAAACAGAGAGCTAGATCTTCTGCAAATAGGAAGAGGACCAAGAGATGGAGGAAGAGGGGGAAGAAAGGAGGAGAGTGGACACTAAAAAAACATTTTAATACATGTCAGGTACATGTACTGAACGCTTGTAATGGAAGAAGTCTTTATGTATTATTAATAAATTAGAGAGACAGGTAATGAGAAAAAAACCAACAAAACAAAACAGATACAGCCTCCAACCTCAGGCATAGGGACAGGAGGAAACAGCCAGGGACGGTGTCATGAAAGGCCCACTTCAACATCCTCATACTCTAGGCAACTCAGTGGGCAGCTAGTAGATACAGAAGTGGTCGGTGGCTCTGAATCTTCCCCAGACAACATGAATTAATGGGACACAAGCATCACCCTTGCTCCTCCCACTGCCATTGGTGCTGTCACTCGCTTCCGGACCAAGGATTCACAAGGCAGCTGAACTCAGCTTGTAGACATCCACTGAGTGTTCAGGAAAGCTCCGAGGGATCTGCATCGCTTCTCCTTGGGAATTTCTTTCTTTCTGTTCTTGCCGGCCTTTCCTACTACAAAACTGGGCACTTTCATGCCTCAGCATCCGGGACAGCATTAAACTATCACTTAGAATTCTTTAAAACAAAATAAGCCAACAAAAACTCTTAAGCTAGAATGCTTTGCTACTATTCATCTCTTCAATGTTTTGGTTTTATTTTTAGATTTTACTGTTTAGAGATTTCTCATAATCTTTGTAAGCATGGTGGGATATCCCAAGACCTCGACATCTAGTCATAAGTTACTTGCAGAAGTGGAGCGTAAATTTTCTTCTTTTGAAAAATAACTAATCCATGATAGCCTTAATGGACATAAAATAAACAAAAACAGATTTAATCTTGACATGGTTTTAGTAGTAGATTGGACTTTATCAGGCCCCATAATCAGGGATCATATGGAAAAATTTAGCAATTAGGTTCCAAGGAAAACTCCAGAGGAGGGAGACTTGCCCTGCCAGCTGATGACCAGCCTAAGCTCTTTGGGCCATTCCCTCTCGCTCACAGGGTCTCCTTTGTTTGAAGAGGGCACTTGGCTGCTGCTCCTGCCTCCCAACGTGGCTGACACCTCTCCAAAGCCCTCCCAAGGGCTACAACCAGAAAATGTCCCTGTGCTTCTCTGGGTACTATGGGTCCTCCAGTCTCACTGTGTAAGAGACAAGACAGGACCCAAATCTTGGCCAGTCTCCCAAATGTCAGAAACCCCAGCTTCCCCCTATATAAACTGCCTCGGCCTGAGGGTTTGCTTGTGTTGAATGTGTCCCCAAAGTTGCTGGGCTAAAAACTCAAACCCCAAAGCCAGATCTATAAGAGGCACTGAGGCCATGAGAGCCCTGTCCTCATGAACAGACAACTAAGATCATGGCAGAGGGTCTGTTATTTCAGTAGTGAGTTTGTCACAAAAGCGAGTTCATGTGCCCTCTTGCCTTCCTTCTTTTACCATGGGTTGACACAAAAGGATGCCCTTGGGGGCTAGGAGTTTAGCTCAGTGGCACAAGTGCCTGCCTGGCAAGGGCAAGGTCATGAGTTTGATCCCCTGTACCAAAAAAAAAAAAAAAAAAAAGGATGCCGTTACTAGATGCCAGTCCCCTGACCTTGGACTTCCCAGACCCCATGACTGTGAGAAATAAATCTCTATTCTTTATAAACTGTAGCTTGCGGTATTCTCTAATAGCAACACAAAACAGACCAAGGCAGGAGTCCTTGTAGCTGTTCTACCACAGACATTGCCTCTGGTCACAAGTCAAGACACTCTGGCCCAGCACTCCCCATGGATACAGAGCCTGGAACCTGGCCAGGGGAGAGGCCACCACTGTCCCACAGCACTGTCCATGAGGTTCCCCCAGGCACAGGTCCCATTGGGGGTCTGCCCTGCAATGATCTGGACTGATGGCTGACAATGCTGCCTAAGGAAGTGGGGCACAGGGGTTAGGGTTCCATCCGTCCTCCAGCCACAGCAGGCCACGGGCACTTTGAAGAGAAAGGAGGGAAGCCACTAGTTGCTAGTGAAGGCTAAAGAGCTCCCCTCTTCCTCAGGTTGGAACAGGATGACCATGTTTAAGGGCCCACAGGCTGAGCCACTTTTGTTCTTTTCCTCTTCCTTCCTCTGAACCCCTATCCCTTCTGCTCAGTGCTGAGACATACCCTGCCTCCCTTGCCCAGGGCAGGACTGGCCCTTCCTCATCAACTCTGCCCCCAACCCCTGCCAAGGATAACTCCGCGAGCAGAGAAGGTGATAGATAGCCCAGGCCTCAGTCTCAAGCAGCAGAGCTGTCAAGTCAGTTGACAGAAAGAATACGATCACCCCTAGCCTCAGTAAGTTTCCAGTCCTATAGGCCGGGACATGATAGAAAGTCCCCAAGAGGACACTGCTACTGCTGACAATGATTCAAATAACTCATGGCTGCACTGACACAGATGACCATATAATTTTTTTTTTTGAGACAGATTCTTACTACATTGCCCAAGTTGGCCTTAAATTCCTTGGCTCAAGGGTTCCTCCTACCTCAGCCTCCTGAGGGTTGGCACTATAGGTATGTACCACCATATCTGTCTTCCCACCTTTAAGGGCCTTTTTCCCATTGATTTCTGGAGTTACTCTTTCCTCCTACTTCCTCTTGTGGCCCCCAAGTGACTGGTGCACTCACTGCCAAGTCCCACGGCCTTTTATCCCAGCTGGAGGCCTGCATCCTCCTCCCTCCCCACCGACCTCTAGAATCTCAACCCTGATGCCTGCTGCACCTCCACCTGCTAATCTAAGGACACACAGTAGGATCCTCCCATCTTCTCCAGCAAATGCACCCCTCCTTTAGCAGCTCCCACCCGGGCAAAGGTGCACCCCTCCTTCCAAGTGTGCAGGCCCAGGGCTCATCCTCACTCCACTGCCTCATTCCTCTTGTTGGCCAGCAGACTCCCGCTGGCTCTGCCTTCAGTATGACACCCTGGCCCTCTCCACTGCCACCACCAAGCCACCAAACCATGCTTTTAGACCAGTCTTCTCCTGGTCTCATCTCCCTCAGCCAGGGGTCACACAGAGGTCAGATCATGACACTCCCCACTTTGCCCATCACACAGAACAAAACCCACACCCACATCCCTTCATTTTACATGGTGCTCGGATATATAGCGCTTCCATGGAGAAGCTGTGCTGGACCATCCTTTGTAAAACTGCCCTCCAAACAATCTCTCTCCAGACATTCTGTCTATTACTCCTCATTGTACCTTAAGCATTGCTGCTGGACATTCCTACCTGCCTCTCCCACTGGGATGAAAACCACACATGAGCAAGGAGCTTGGTTCCCTGACACTCAAGGAGGCATTGAATGAATGAAAACCAGGTCTGACAGACTGTTAGGTCAAGTTAACAGCATGGATGGGTTTACATTTTCTTCTGGGAAAAGGGCAGAATTTCCAAGAGAAACACTACTATAAGAGGTGGTTACAATTTGGTCAAGGTCCTAATGCTCATCTTTAAAGAACTATGATCAAACTCTATGCTTAATTACAGGTTATATAACAAACAGCAGGAAGCTCTCTAAAACACACTGCCTTGGGGTGGGGGTGGGGCTCTGCCACAGAGCACTGGCCTAGCGTGTGTGAGGCCTTGGATTCAACACCCAGCATCACACACACACGCAAATTAAAATTGAAACTAAGAAGTAAGGTGGAGGGAGGGGACAGGAAAGGCAGGGGAAGGGGATTTAAAAAAAGAATTATGATGTATTATACCTGTTACCTGGACCAACACCCAACAATGAATCTAATCATTGTGGACTACAAGTGTGTACTAACCAAAAATAAAAGTAGAAAACTAGAAAAGTAAATGCATATGTTTTCACAAGAAAGGAAATAACAATGAAGCATCAGTAAACACAGTTGGATGTAATGTGATACAGCATCACCACTCACTGTTCAGTTATTATCAAAAGCAGAATAAATCTCTTTAATATGGTCACAGATTTTAGGTACAAGGTTTTTCAGAGGCATCTTTGAAGATATATGTGGGGAAAGTGAAGCCTGTCCCTTCCAGACATCTATCAAGAAATGTCTGCATCTCACCAAGGATCCCGCACCACAAGGGAGCCAATGGGCCCAGACTACATGAGACACCCAGGGAAGCGCTGCTACCAATGCGGCCCTTGAGGATCCTGGGGTGAAGGAACGGGAAAAGATGAGAAAATAAAGAAGGGACAAAGCTGGGATCAGGTGGAACCCTTACTCTCCTGGCAGACAAGGATCTATTCAACCACAGTAGTACATTTATTTATACCTGCACTGCCGCTGCCTAGCAACTCCTTTGCCTGGCTGGCCTGGACCCCTTGCCTTCTTGGTGCTGGAACAGCCTGTTACATAGCTTGTTTTGGGCTATGTTTTCTGGTCTGGCCTTGCTTTAGCCCCACACATGTGATCAATCTCCAGCCTCAATGGCTCCCTACAGGGAAGGGCTTGAGCTCCAGACTTTCTGATACTACACTGCCCCATGGCACCAGGGCTTTGTTGACGAGACCCTGTCCCCTACTCAACACAGGCAAAGGGACATTGGGTGATTCCTGCAGTCACACTGGCTGCAGGCTCTAACCGTAGAAATCTCACTACATTTCCATCTATGCACTTCTTTTTCTCACTGCAAATTTCCCTGTTTCACGCAAGCCTACAGCTGGTGGTTACTGCACCAGCAGAGTCTGCATGGCCTGTGCATAAGCAGCAGAGGCAGCACCTTCATCTGGACCTCAGCTGGGAAACTTGACTTTCTAATGAGGGAGACTCCTGTTACTCCTTGGGCCCCTGAGGCTCCAGTGTTGCAAGCCTTAAGGCCTTCCTCTAGGGCCACCTGGCTCACAGAGGCATTGCTGGCTTCAGGTCAGCCTCCCCTGAACCCCAAAATTAAGTCCCACCTCAGTCACACAAAGTGTACTTTCTAGCTGGAGGCTGTTTTTCCTCTTTATCAGTTAAACTTCACCATTACTTTTTAGCAATTCTTTAAAGTAATGAGAGTTATTTCTTTAATAAAAGAGCAGGGCCTGCATACTTAGTTTTGTCCTTCAAAGAAGACTAAGAACATGCTGTCTCACATTAATAACAGGTCCACCATTCAAAGCAGGTTTAGAAGCATGGGAGGCACTCAGGATACTTCTTCATCACAAGCTACACTTTCTGTTACTAATTCCTCTCTCCCTTTCTCCCTCTACCCTACCCACTTTCTTTATTTCACCGGAATTGGTCCTGTCCTGTCACCAGCTTTACAATGAGAGAGATCAGACATCCAGCCTGGTGCAGGCTGAGGAACCCTGCAAAACTGTAACAGTGAGACTCTATGGAGGGGCAGGGGTGAGAGAAAAACCATTGTCCTTCCTAGCAAGAGCTCAGAGAGCAATGGAAACACTCTTCCTACATATGAATATTAGCTGGTTGGTGGCACACACCTGTAGTCCCAGCACTAGGGAGGCTAAGACAAGAAGACTGTTGCAAGTTCAAGGTCAGCATGGGCAACACAGTGAGTTGAAGACCTGCCTGCACTATGTAGTGAGACCCTATCTCAAAAAATAACCAAAAACCCCTACAACCAAGACAAAAACAAATACATATATGAAGTCCCAAAGGTGACTCACAGTCCTGAAATATTACTGACACTATTTACCATTGTGTAGCTGCCCAAAGGTGGCACCATCTTTATTCAACAGGCTTCTTCTATGACTATTAGTGCAGGGGGTTTCTCAAAGTCAAAATGAAGTGATTGTGTCTAAAAGTGCCCATAGGATTTCCTGGAAGGACCTGAAGAGCTCAGTCTCACAGAACCAGGTATGGATATGGAGTCTGTGCTCCAATCCTGAGGAAGCCAGCTTGCTAAAGGTCCACCAGGTCAAAGAAGCAGTGAAAAGCAGAGGTCCTCAGGGCACCCAGCAGGATGTTGGTCTTTTTCCTGGCTGGTTCCAGCATGGTTCCCACTAAGTTCACCAATATGCTGCCTTCCCATCCACCTGCTCAGGGAAGCTGGCCAGGTGTTCTCTCACCTGAGGACACTGTCTCTCCACAATGTCCAGGGAGATACATAGTCCCCTTCTCTCATCCTCCCCTTCCCTTATCCTCCACAACTTAAAACTCTGCCCACTCACCAAATCTTCCCAGACGTTTGTTGCAGTAACTGGCCCAAGAGGCCAGGAAGAGCGTCCTGGAGGTCTGCTTCCTATCCTGGAGGTCTGCTTCCAGTCCTGGAGGTCTGCTTCCTGTCCTGGAGGTCTGCTTCCTGTCCTGGAGGTCTGCTTCCAGTCCTGGAGGTCTGCTTCCTGTCCTGGAGGTCTGCTTCCTGTCCTGGAGGTCTGCCTCCCAGGGATGCAGGAAGCCCTGAGGATGCCCTGAGCTGAGGCAGGAGCAGCCGGCTGAGTAGTCACCTGGGTGGGTGGAGGACAGGAGGAAAGGAAGGCCAAATCAGACACAGAGAGCTAGGCTTAGTGGCCCATGCCAGAGACAGACACACAAAAGGGCTGTGGGCACAATTGAGAGGGGCATCTTGTGGCAATGCTGCTGGCCACAATGGTGACAGTAGGTGGTTTTTATTACCATGTGGGGGCTACAGATTTTTAGTTCTAGGACAATAGCTAATGTGGAGAACCTGAAGGAGTGCCATCTTCCTCCTCTAGGGACAAAAGTAAGGTATGTTCGGGTAACAAGTGAAGCAGCAGGGTCTGGGGACAGGCCTGGCAGGGAAGAGGAAGAAGAGCCCGAGAGCCACCTTCCTGAAGGCAATCCAGAGGCCTGCCCTCATCAGAGATGTGTGAGTCACCTCCTCACTGCTCCCTGGGCTAAGATCATGTCCTCCATTCCAGAGAAACCACACCCTGGCACCTGACAGAGTCTACTGACTTTCCCCAGCCCACCCTGCAGAAGTCCCCCTCCCCTCCCTCAGGAACCTGTTTCCCTCTGGAGGCCCAGTTCCCTCTGTGGTGAAGTGCGAACCCATCGTCTGGTAAGTGCAGATGACTTCTTAGGCTCTATGAGCCAGTCTTCAGAAGTGTGATTGCCTGTGGAGGCCACTCTGCAAACCCAAAGGCCTGCAGCCCCCACCATGGCCTTTCAGCAGGGAGATGTCTACAGTGAAAGGGCTCATGAGATTCCATAACAAATCTCAGTGTCGGGTGCTGGCTTCCCTTGGCATGCCGAGCATACTGTAAGGAGGAACTGAGAATGACTGGTCTCTCAGCAGAGGGGTAGATGGGGTAGAACTCCCCTCTCTTTCAGCCCCCTTGTTATGAGGCAGGAGGTAGAGCCAAGGCAAACACAGAAGGGAGCTGGAAGGTAAGAATGGAGAAACCAGAGCAAAACAACAAGGTGAAAACATCAGGAAACCAACCACAGGTCACCCTGTCTACCTGAAGAGGCCCAGGCATGCAACAAACAAAAGGACCACGACTCTAGCCTGTGTCCAACTGCATGTGCATTGTGGTTTTGATCCCAGGTGGGCTTCAGCTACCATCACACTTCCTGCAGAAACTTCCTATGGCCCAAAATGCCTCACCTGACTAAAAGGAGATGCTGAGTCAAGTACCTTGTTAGGCTCTTGTCAATCCTCGGCTACAGGTCCTCCCATAATCCCCAGATCTCCAGAGACCTAGTGCCTTCCCCCCTTGGGGCATGGGCTCTTTTCACTGGGCCACTCACAAAGAGTGACTGAGACTGCATGAATGTTTGCTAGATGAAGAAGCAGCCAGGTTTCTGATGTGTCAGCCCTGCTGGTGGTAAAGTACATCTTGTCTCAGGAGAAAGGAGACTGGAGGCATTGCTGGCCCCTTCCTCCTAAATGCATATGCTCTGAGAGAAACCTCTCCTGACTTCTGTTTCTTTGTAGGCTAAGATGAGGCACAACCAGGACACCAAAACTATATGTCAGCACTTCATGGGAAAAACTGTTTGAGCCTAGAATGTGGTTCTCAAAGTATAGTCCCTGTTAGCATCCCCTGGGAACTTGCCAACCCTGCAGATTCTTGGGCCCACTCCAGATCTACTGACTGGGAAACTCTGAGGTGGGGCCTGCACACTGTGTACTAACAAGTTTCCAGGAGACTCCGATACAGGCTGCAGTGTGAGAACCACTTGGCCTAGCAATCCATCCCAGGAGTTAGAAATGTTACCCTTTTCCTCTGGCAGTTCTGTTAGACTCTGAGAGGGAGGGAGAGGTTTCCACATGTCTGCTGCAGGTAAATAATTAGAAGTGCACAGCTTGAAGAGGGCAAACATATGAGATGAGAAATAGGCACATAGGGTAAATTATCAAGGGCCAATCTAATTCTCAAGTTTGACTAACTACCCTAGAAGGATTTAACTTTGAATAGCTAATGCACTGATATGCTCAAAAGTGAAAAGGCACAGAGGGTATACACCTGCGCCACTCCTAGCTGCCTAGTACCAATGTCCCTTCCAGAGATATGGTATAAAGACTTTTTATGTATCTATATCTATATCTATCTAGATATGAATGGTACTAGGGATTAGACCTAAGGCCTTTGGACTGAACTACCTCCCTAGATCTCAGAATTATTTTTTCTTAGGCAGAGTCTCACTAAATCACTAGGTTGGGCTCAAACTTGAAATTCTCCTGCTTTGGCCTTTCAGAGTGCCGGGATTTTACAGGCAAGTGCCACCATGCCTGGCTAAAAGATATTTTTATTCTGAGTTTTTCTTAAACAAGTAATAGTTGTAGTTTGTATCATAGGCTGAGAGGTGGGGCTTTAGGGAGGTAACTGGATCATGGATACATGATACTCATCAGTGGATTAGTCCACTGATGACTTTATAGCTAAAGGTGATTTGGGAGGTGAAGCCTGACTGGAGCAGGCCACAGGGGGCATGGCCTAGAGGGGTATATCCCCCTTCCCTCTTTTGATATCTTTCTCTGCTTCCTGCAACTATGCCATGAGCTGTTTCTCCTCTGCCATGCCACCCTGCCTTGAAAACAGACAACTATATACTGCAACCTCCACAAACTGTGAGCCAAAATAAATATTTCCTCCTTTAAGTGGGGCACATGTCTCAGCAATGAGAAAGTAACTAAGATAGGAGGGTATTACACTCACTATTCCACACCTTTTTTTTTTTTTTCACTGAATATGTTGAGTAGCTTACTTCTTCCTACCTAGTAGGGTTCTGAGTGTTTAGAAACATGCAACCACCCACAGCATGGTGTCTTTGCTGCAGAGCAAGTGGATCTGCTAGGCTACAACATGATGCCTGTGGATGTCCTAGTGAACCTGCAGTAGAGAAGTCATCCTCAGATTTTCTGCAGGCAGCTGTCGACAGGCCCTATAGAATGCAGTTTCACAACACAAGAGGTGACAAGGAAACTCTCAGTCAAGTAACAAGATGACACCCATCCCCAATGACTCAGGCATTGTAGGACACACAGTAAACAGCCTTAACATGTAACACAATGAAGTATTATTTGACTAGAAGAAGAAAGAAATTTTGTCATCTGTAGAAAAATAGATGGATCTGGAAATCATGGTGTTGACTCTGACACATATATCACATGTGGCCCCTAATATGTAGAATTGGAAAAAATGACAAGAAAGTAGAAGACAGACTATTATTGGACAAGAGAAAGGGAAGAAGGAAGAGGAAGAAGAGGTATAAAGGCAGGTAAAGGGGATGAAAACATGATCAAAACTCATTACGGTATACATAGCGAAACCTCCTGAAACGTGAGGTTGGGGGGCTAGACAGGGGAGGTAGGAACAGCTGGTGTGCAAGTGTATCTACCATAATGAAACCCATTGATCTGCATGACCAATATGCATGAATACAAAATCTGGGTAAAACTAACAGAAAATGAGATGTCTTAGAACTTTTTAACTATAAAACTAGTAACTGTGATCATATCTTATTTATAAGAATTAACAAAATTCATAGATGGATAAGGACAAGAATTATAAAGAACACTTACTACTTAGTACAGCCAATTTCCAATGCTTTGAATCAAATGTATAACACAGAATAAAATAATATATATAAACTCTATCCTTCTGCCAGCTTCCACTAGAGTAACATTTCCTTGAGAATTATTTTTGTTCCATCTGTCTTTCAGTACCTTCAGTAAGAGGTCTTTTTCCTCCTTGATTTTTGCTAGATTTTTATTGAGGTAGCATTCAAATCTAAAGCATGAAAGCTTAAAATATATATAACAAATTTATTGAGACAGAATTCATGTACCATGCAATCTATTTTATTTTGCTTTCTCTTCTTTCCTTTCATTTTATTGGTACCAGTAATTGAACTCAGAACTTGCACTTGCCAGGCAAACACTGTGCCACTGAGCTTTATCCCCAGCCTATGTAATTGAAAGTATATAAATTAATGTAATTTTCATAGAGCCACAAAGTCGTGCAGCCATTCCCTTAGTAAAGTTTAGAATACCTTAATTACCTGGTAAAGAAATTATGTACTCCTTCACAGTCACTCTCCATAATCCCTGTACCCCCACCCTGGGCAACCACCAGTCTACTTTCCATCTTTATGGATAAGGGATGCCTTCTCAAAACTCACCTGCACACTCAACACAGAGAAGGAAGCAAAATCTTCAAATCAACAGAAATTATCTAAACTGCAAACAAATAAATAAAGAGCAGAGGAAAGAAAGAACAAAGCAGTCAAGAACTATGGGATAACATCAAATGGTCTGACACACATGTAATTGAAACTTCAGAAAATGAGGAAATAAAAAGAGAATCAGAGGAAATATTTAAACAGTGGCCAAGAATTTCCCAAAAGTAATGAAAATCACCAAGCCATAAATCCAAGAAGCTCAGAAAATCTGAGCACACACAAATAAAAACAAATCAAACACACCTAGACACATCATATTCAAACCACATACTGAAAATAGAACATAAAGAAAAGCTCCTAAAAGCTGTTAGAGGGGAAAAGACAAATACATTTCACACAGGTGAACAAAGGTGAAAATTAAGGCGTGTACTTCATCCAAAACAATGCATTAAAACAAACAAACAAACAAACATGACATCTTAAAAATACTGGAGGATGGTATGAACAGCTATTTTGAAGAAAATGAGATACTATGTATGGCAGCCACTGCTGATTTCCTATCATCTTGTTTTGAAGTCCTATCATGCTTTTGTTTTTCTGTTTTGATTGGTTCTATCCTGTTGTGTTTTATTTTATATTATTATGTGAGAGTATGGACAGCTTTTTTGAGGAAAATGAGATATTATCGCAGCCACTGTCTATTTCCTGTTATCTGGTTTTGAAGTCCTACAAGGCTTTCATTCTTTTGAATGGTTTTATACTATTTTGTTATGTTTGATATTATTGTGTGTGAAGGTATGGACAAGTATTTCGAAGAAAACAAGAGACATTATTGTAGCCACTGCTGATGTCCTGTGGCCTTGTTGTGAAGTCCTGTGTTGCTTGCATTTTTCTGCTCTGATTTTATTTGTTGTTTTGTTTTGTTTTCTTTTTTTTAATTCTCTTTAAAATAAAAAAAATTAAATAAAAATTCTTCCATGTTTTTCTATTCCAAAAAAAAAAAAAAATACTGGAGGAAACAAAAACTGTCAATCCAGAATTATCTAGTAATGATAATACTTTTGAAATATAAAGAAGAAATAAAGACTTCTAAAAAAATGAAAACCTGAGAAAATTCATTGCTGGCAGACTTGCACTATAAAAGATGTTATAAGAAGTTTTTCCCAAGCCACGTGTGGTGACAAACAACTGTAATCCCAGCACTCAGCAGGCTGAGGCAGGAAGGTTGTTGCAAGTTCAAGACTAGCCTGGGCTACAAAGTGAGCTCAAGGCTAGCCTGAACTATATGGTGAGTCTCTGTCTCAAAAAGACAAAAAAAGTCAGAAAAAAGAAGTTTTTTCAGGCAGAAGAAATATTTCACACAGAACATGGATCTAATCAAATAAACTCAGATTTCCAGAAATGGTTAAAATGAGTAAACATAAACAGCACTTTAAAAGTGTTTAATTGCTTTAAAAAGTAATTGTCTATTTCCACACTATAGTAGTAATGTACTGTGGATTTACAGGATATGTTAAAGTAGTAACATACTGTGGATTTATAGAATATGTTAAAGACAAATGTGCGATAACAACCATGGTACAAAATGTGGGAAAGAAGAACCCAGAGCATAATATTCTGAAGTTTTTATACTACACATACAGTGGCATAATGTTATTTGAAGTTAATTTAAGGAATGCTGATGTTTAAATACTACCACAAACACTGGAACAAAAACTAGTTTTTAAGAAAAGAATCACTGTGGAGGCTCCTGGGAAGGGTGGCATGTGGGTAGTGAAGCCAGCAGGCTAGGCTGGTCCTCCCAGCACTGGGCAGCCAGGTGGGCTCCTGATGGAAATGGTGTCTGAAGGGCCTGGCCTCGTGCTGCGCCAAGGCCTGGCTTCCTCAGCAGTCTTGACAGGGCTACCTGGACTGGCGGAACTGCCAGCTTCTTCTGATACAGATTCCCAAGCACTTCAATCAAATGGTAATGAGATGGATTGGGTTATGATACATAGTGGTCCAAAGGACACTAGCCATGGGGCAGTAGCATTCCATGGATTGCCATTTGGCTGCAGCACAGAGGAAATAGTTCAGTTCTTTAGAGAGTTGGAAATGCTGCCAAATGAGATATCACAGACAATGGACTACAGGGGCGAAGCACAGGGTAGGTGAAGGTGCAGCTTGCTTCATAGGAGATAGCAGAAAACGCTCTGGGGAAACACAAGGAAAGAATAGGGCATGGGTATATGGAGATCTTCAGAAGCAGCAGGAGTGAAATCAAAGGATTTTATGGTCCACCAAGAAGACTGCTGGAACAATCACTGGGACCATATGATAGACCAATAGGAGTGAGAAAGGGTTAAAAAGGTTATTATGGAGCTGGGCATGGAAGTTATGGAGGATTTGATGACTATGGTGACTATAATAATTATGGCTACAGAAATGATGCCTTTAAGAAGAAGACAAGATGGCCGATCAGTGAGCAACAAAATACAAAGCCTCCTGGGAGAAACAACTCATATGCCAGAATAAAACACCCTGGAGAGACCCAGACAGAGGGAGATGGATCCTCTTGACACAGGAAGAAATTAAAATGTAAAAAAGGTCATCAAATACTTCAGGACTACAACTGAAACAGCTAAAAATTACGGGACACAGCGTTTTTGTGGTGACCCGCCAAGTTTGCGCCAGCTTGAATCCACGCCGGCTGGCAGAGCTGCCCAAACTAGTTCCCGTCGCCACTCACAGGAGGCACAGCGGTGCTGGGGTTGGGGGTTGGTGAGCCCAATGGAGAGCGGAGCCGGTGTGGGGACCTCCATTGGTCCATGGTCAGTGCTGGGAGTGAGACACCCCCATGGAGGAGGGGCACGGCCAAATGGGCAACATGTTGGGAGTTGGGCAGGAGGAGCCTGAACTGGGAGCGACAGTGACTTCAGTTGGTTCCTCCTTCCCCAGAGCAGATTCGTGGGATTTGCTTGAACTGGGCCATGCCCCTGGCCGGGACCAAATGAGCCATCCCAAATCGATTCCCTGCACCTAGCAAGTACTAACCGGGTAAAGGCACCTGAAGTTTGGCTGGCCTGGTGGGGAGGGGCAGGCATACGCTGCCGCTGCTTACACCTCAGTGACAAGAGCAGGCAGGAGAGGGCGGAGTTCCCTTGCCAGCATGCTTCAGAGGAAACATGGCCAACAGGGAAGGGGGCTGGGAACTGCACTGTAACCCATGTGGAGGAAGCCAGGGCCATGACAGGAGAGAGAGGCAGGAGGAGGCCCCCAGCCCAGAACCTTGAGAGCCCTGATCCAGGAGAAGGAAAAACAAGGGAGACTGAGGGCAGCAAACACACAACATCAGACATGGCTTCAATGGACATTAAGAGATATCTTCAGGACCTTGTAAATGAGCTCAAAACTGAAATATTAAATCAGGTAAAGCAGGATATGAGTAGAGTAATAAAAGAAATGCTCTCAGGGAGCATCTCTCAGGATGATACAGATGGAAGAAGGAGGAACACAAAAGAAGGAGAGAAACATTCAATAAAGAATATAAAGAAAATATAGAATACATGAAGCAGATTCAAAGAGACTACCAGGAAATTAAAAACTCCATTGAAAGCTGGCAAAATGCCTTAAAAGAAACTAACGATAGACTATCAAAACTTGAAGACCACTTGGCAGTGTGTGATCATGAAAGATCTCTTAAGAACAACAAGGAAACAGGCAGTAACAATACAAAGGCTAGAAGATGACAAGAGAATCTACAATTTAAGAATAAGAAATGTGAACAAAGGAGCAGGAATACATACAGGCAAATTACTAAGGCTATTCATGGAAATAATTAAGGAAAACTTCCCAATCATGGGAAAAGAAAATGACATTCAGTTGTATGAGGCATACAGAACTCCAGCCACCTACCTATAACCAAAACAGAGCTACACCTAGACATATAATAATCAAGATGCCAGAAATTCAATATAAAAACAGAATATTAAAAGCCGTCGGAGAAAAGAAAAAGATTACCTATAAAGGTAAGCCAATCAGAATCATGGCTGACTTCTCAACAAAGACCATCAGATCAAGAAGAGGTTGGGGCAAAGTGCTCCAAGCCCTGAAAGAAAATAACCTCCAGCCCAGATTGATGTATCCTGCAAAATTGTCACTAGAAGTTGATGGAGAAAAAAGACTACTCACACTATCCAATAAGAGTTCCCATGGATACTGGAGCCTAGATGGAAAGGAAACGAGAAGTAGATGTAGAGTTTGCAACACATGAAGATGCAGTAGCTTCCATGTCTAAAGAAAAATAATATGCAACACTGATACATTGAACTCTTCTTGAACTCTCCTGCATGTGTCTCTGGAATGGTAGGTTCAGCAAGGAAATTACAGCAGAGATGGAATGGTTACTCAGGGAGGATATGGATCTGTTAGAAGGATGGGAATGGGGAAAAATTACAGTGAAGCATATGGTACTCCTGACAGCTTAGGCGGCCATGACCATGGCAGTGGAGGCAGTGGTGGTTACTGTGGACAAGATGGCGGCAGCAGAAGTGGATGGTGTGGAATGTACTCAAAGCACAACCGCAAGACAGATGTTCTAAGAGCAGCATCTGGTCTACTGGACTTCCTTACAGATTTAATTTCTTTTGTATTTTAAGGACTTTATAATGACTGAAGGAATGTGTTTTCACAATATTCTTTGGTAAAGCAACAGATTGTGATGGGAAAACTTGTTTTCTGTAGGTTTTATTTGTTGCATACTTTGAGTTAAAAATAAATTTTTAAATTCAAAACACTGATGTTGATGTTCAAACCATGTTTTATATATACTAGTTAGTCTTATGATTTGCTGCCTTCATAAGACTTGGGTTGATGTATTTTACTGTTAGCTCTACAAAACAATGGCTCACTTCTACATAAACTGCAAGTCTTATTAATAAGCAGACTTCTGGAGTAGAACTTGAATAATGAGTGTAACTTTTCTCTTTAAATTCTCCTGGTTGGCACTGTAAATATAAAGCCTAAAGATGAGTTTAAGTGGCTTCAAGCATAAAAATTCAGCTGATTCTATATTCTTTTTCAAATGTCATTTATCAGGCACAGTTCTGAAATGTTGATCCAATAAGAGTTACCTGGATTTCTGAATATCTATGATTGTGTTAGGAGTTTAAATGCTAACCCTAGATTTTAGAGTAATGTCCCCTTAGCTCTGGGCTGAAGTACCAAAAATATTTCCCAAAAGTGAAGAGTTGTAAGTTATTTCAAGATGTCTTAGAGTAGGTGAAGTTTTCAATCACAAGACAATTATTTACTGTAGAGTATAATTCTCACAGATGTACTTTCAGTTTCTTACCCAATTAAGTATATGGTTTCTAAATAATCTGTGTAAGTGACTACAATGAAATAATATAAGAGACAAATCTGTGTTATGTAAGAATCCTACAGTTGAGCTTTGCATCCAGTAACATCTTGGAGTTTTAGTTAAAAACACTACATGTAGCAAGGAAAAGGTGCTTTTTAATTATATTACTTTGATCAGTATGGCTTTTCTTTCCAAATTGGCTAATGGATCACTATCAATGTGAATTCATTTATTGAACTTGTTTGTTACTTGCTTTGCTAGAAGTACAGTTATGTAACAAATGTCAATGTGGGAAATAAAAAATTAACATGGAGATGAAATAAAAATTTACACAAAGGCAGGTACAAAAGAGGATAAAAGGAAAAAGAAGAAAGTAAACAAAAAATGCAGATGATAAACTTTAGTCCAATCATCACAATAATTACATTAATTTAAAAAAATCTAGCAACACCAATCAAAAATTATCGTGGGACAGGGCTACAGATTTAGTTCAGTGGCATAAGCACCTGCCTGGCAAGTGCGCGGTTATGAGTTCAATCCTCAGTACAAAAAAAACAAACAAACAAAAAAGATCATGGGATGAAAAAGCATGACTCAGTTGTATGCTGTTTTCAAAAAGCCCAACAGAGACAGGTTGAAAGTACAGGGATTAAAAGATGTAAGTGCAAACACTAATTGAAAGAAAACTGAAATGGCTATACTAGTTAGTACCAGACAAAGTAGTTCAGAACAAGGAATACTGCAGTGAATACAGAGCATAATAATAGTGAAAGGGTCAATTCACTAAGAAAACATAACAGTACACACCTGTGTGTACTTAACAAAGACCTCAGAACACATTATTCAAAGCCTCTTAGAAATAAAAGGAGAGTTGGGTGTTGGCTCACACTTATAATCCCAGTACTTGGGAGGGTGAGCCAAGAGGATCACTACAGATTAAGTTCAAGACCAGTCTAAACTACATAGTGAAACCCTGTCTCAAAAAAGAGGAAAAGACAGAAAGAAAAGAAAAGAAAAGAAAAAAAGAAAGAAAAAGAGAGAGAGAGAGAGAGAATCTACAGTTTTAGTTAGCGGCTTCAATACTCTAATTTTTTTATTTAAAGAGAAAAAACATATAAAGGGTAGAGATAATACAGAATTAAAAAAAAGATAAACAGTAAGAAATCACTAGTTGATAAATTACATATTGTCCTCTTAGAAATAGCTGTTCAAGTTATAAAATTAAAGCATACAAAGTAGATATTCAAACAGTGAAACTGTAAACAGCTACGCATGCATGAGTCTCTACATGTATGTCTATTCTTTCTGTATTAGAGGGAAAAACAAAACCTAGCAAGACAAAACATATTGCTATAAAGACATGAAACCAAAAAGTCATATAAAACCACAGTACAAGGTGATCTACAATGATTATTGTGTTGTTTCTTATTATCTTCAATAGAATTGTCTATATCATCAGGCATAATTGAATATAGCAGTATAATTGAATACAGCAGTACATAACAATACTAGTAAAAATAAAACATTGTAGACAGTATAAAACTTCAAAGGCAGGTAATAATCAAACTAGAGTGGATATTCTAGCGAATCTTGTCATCTTCAGTGCAGTTAAGGCTTCAATACTCTTTCCTCAATAACTGATGAATAAAGAATGCAGAAAACAAATACAGATACACAGCAGGGCTGGACATTACTCTCCACTAGCCTGACCAACAGGATATTCCATCCACAAATGCAGGATACATATGTGCTAGTGTCATTTGGACCCAATGAGATTTCATTGTGCTACTTAAAACAGCATGCAGTTTAAATCTTGTGTACTCTTTTTCTGGAATTTTTCTGGAATTAATATTTTTGGACCTATGATTGACCTCAGGCAATTGAAATCATGGAAAGCAAATCACAGATTAGGGGGGATTACTGATCATGAATGATCCTATACTCATAAATTTCAATTTAAATAAAAGATGAATTCCTAGGACACAAGCTATCAAAACCCAAACATGAAGAAATTTATAACTTGAATTCAAGAAATCTCATGAAGCCAACATTACTTGATATGAATATCAGATAAAGGTATTATAATAAAAGAAAAACAGACCAATATTCTTCATGACTTAAAAATTAATATAAATGCTCAACAAAATATCAGCAAATCAAATTTAGCAGATGAAAAATGGAGTGAAGTAGAACAGGCACATGGCAGAGACACCGACCATGTAAAAGAATCATAAAAGAACTCCTTACATGTAATAGAGAATAGGCATGCTTCTCTTCAATAGCACAGTGCCGTATGATCAGACCTTTGGGCAAAGGTAAGTGCTTCTCATTTGAGCTGGCAGATTTTCAAACTGCAAATGTTCTAAAGGTTTGAATAACTATCTTCTAGATATGTTAGAAGAAGTTTCCTATTTGTGATTAATACAGGCTTGATAACACTGAAGTTTCTTCTGAGTGTTAATAAATAGTGAGAAGAGAAAATACAGTTAGTTGGGTTAATGTTTATTAAGAGCTAAGTAAGGAAATGTAAGATTAATCTCCATTTTAAAAGTGAAAATGCTCATCTTTATGTAGGTTATACCAATAATTTAGTAGTGATATATGTTTCTACGGTACACCACATAAAAGCATTTCTCTATCTCTGTCTCTGTCTCTCTGTTTCTGTCTCTCCTACACACTCTGAGAAGGCTACTTAGTTCTTGCTCGATTAATATTCCAGCCATTTATGTTGTGTCCGTCCTCTTCCTCTGCCTCCAGGATCCTCTCTTAAAGAAGAGCTCATGCTCTTTCCATCCTATTTCTAGCTTAACTTTCCACTCATGTTTTCAACGGATCATGAACATCTGCCTCAATTTCCTTTCCACCTGGTCCCTCTTGAATCTCCTATAATCAGCCCAATATTTTCAAACACCATCCACAATGATCAGAATGCTAGCATTCAGGTAGGCTGAGAGCGTTATCAGGAGGATATAACATTTGCACTCAAAGAGCTGTAAAACAAAATCAACATAAATCATCCAAATATCAACTAGGCAGTGAGTGGAGACAATCTGAAAAGGAGAACTGATACTTATTAGATATCTTCCAGTACACTGTTGTGACAGACTATATCCTATGACAGCCACCAGCAATTCTTCCACCCCTGTACACACATCACATCAACAATATTGTGTCAGACATCATGATAAATATAAGTGGATCAAATTCACCAATTAAAATACAGGATTTATATACATACAAATTGTGTGTATGCATGTGTGCATGTTGTGACTATATGCTATCAATAAGATGAGCCTAAAAGACATAAAAGTATTGAAAGAAATGACTGGAAAAATATATCAGGCAAAAATTAAGCATAAAAGAGTTGGAGAGCCAAGCATGCCTGTAATCCCAGCACACAGGAGGCTGAGCCAGGAGAATCACTGCAAATTCCAGGCTACATAGTGAGTTACTGCATCAAAAAGCCAGGGAGAGAGAGATATATACAAAGAGAGAGAGAGAGAGAGAGAGAGAGAGAGAGAGAGAGAGAGAGAAAGAGAGAGGCAGAGAAAGACAAAGACAGAGACAGAGACAGAGACAGATAGAGACAATAGCTAAATTAATATCGAACAAAATAAACCTTAACCACTTACCAGTCCAATTACTTAAATACAAGATGACCAAAAGTGCATATTTTTCATTTATTGCTATAACATAGTATAACAGTAAATATCAAAATGACAATTTTATCAAATTTATTTAATACATGAATTAACTGGTTGAAATGCCTCCTGCCCAAGCAATACTTGGGAGAGTCAGTATACAAACAAATACAATGTCAAAGTGACACTTGGGGAAAACTGTTGAGTGGTTAATATAGTTAATCAGGAAGCAGAATCACAACATAACAATAATAAAAGTGATATAAATATAGGAAAGATATTCCTGGTGTTGGTTTTAGGAACAGGAACCCAGTAACTACATCCCCACTATAACAGAATTAGGCCAATTCTACTCAATTTCAATTCAATCTCACAATTCTTTGTGAAAACTCTCAAATTTCCTACCATATATTTTCTATATGTGATCTAACACACATATAGAATTCTGGGCTTGTTGATTACAAAATATACATTAATTCTTTTCAGGAACAAAGGAACTATTTTTAAAAATTAGCCTGTAGAAGGCAATAATGCAAAATCCAATGAAGCTGGACATGGTGGTGCATGCCTGCAATCACATGCTCAGGGTAAGGCAAGAAGATCATGAAACAGACTGTCTCGAAAAAGAAACCCAATGACTCATAGCCAATATCTATACCAAAAGTCAACTTGTCATATGGCTTCCTCTACCATTACCTTGCCTCTCCCAAACTCCTCTATTCATTGTTGTATTTCTCTCTCTGTGGACACAGCATGCATTCATTCACTTATTTACCATGTTTTTATTAAACACTTATAAGTTCTGTTCTAATCACAAGGAACATGCTAATGAGCAAAGCAAAAGAGACAAACATCTGTCCTTTGAGAAATTTTCATTCTACTATCACCTCTCTCACTAGACTGTAAGCGACTCAAGGCAATAGTGTGACTAATGCAAATGTGTACTGTTGGCTGTGGTAAGACAGAGACTCCCCACTGTGATACTGAGCAGAGGACTTCATGTGGGCTCAAGTACATCCCTGGGATACAGTGGAACATGGTCATCAGGCAGGGATCTGGGGCCAGAAGGAGTGACAGAATCTAAATACACCTTGCTAACTCACTACTGGCAATTCAGTAGCTCAAATCTCCACATTCCACAGGTCAGAGCAGACCAACATCTAAAAATCAGACTGTCGAAGCACAGAGGCAGAAGGTTAGATGGATGTCAGAAGTACTCAAAGCAATGAAGTTAGATCATAAGGGAAAATCAGGTCTTTTAATGTGTCTTTACCAACTGAAGAGGCCAGATAAGCCAAGTGACAGTTGTAAGGTTAGCCTCACTGCAAGGGGCTCTTTTATCCTTCCCCTATGAGACAAGAAGGGCTATCCAGGTCTAATGACACACGGGCTAGACAGCAGGGCCAGGAGAGTAGACAGCGCTTACTGCAAACTGGTTCATGTTCTAACTGGAATTAGAGGAAGGAGGTCAGCTTTACAGAGAATATGCTCCAGGGAAAGTTAACAGAATCCACAAGGAAGAAAATGGCCCAAGAGGCAGGTACCTCTGGTTACTGATACAGGTTTCAATAGTGACTTGTCATTTCTGCAGAGATGGGCAATGTTGCATCAGTCCAGGAAGAAAACTGAAACAAAGGCCCCACAGCCAAAGCCAGGGAGAAAGAGAGCTATTTAAGGCCCTGCCCCCTTCCCCACAGCACACAATGGCCTGGACCTCCACAGGACAATCCTGGCTCTCACAAGACTCAATCAGACCTGGTGTTCTCTGTTTTAAGCCTCTGTTTGAGCACTGTTACTATGGCAACAAGGACAAGATGCTCTGCTCTATGTGAGGGGCTTTTCCTCCAAATATGCTTCCTGAGTTAGCAACAAAGGAGTTTGTAGAACTCAGCAAAAATAATCAAAAAATTACTGCACTCGGGGAGGCTGACGCAGGAAGATTGCAAGTTCACACACAATGTAGGCATTTTATACAGACCTTATATCCAAATGAAGAAAAGGTCTGGGGATGTAGTTTAATGCAAAGACACAATATTGAAAAAAATAGGAGGGAGTAACTCATGAATGCCAGAGTCATTCCAAAGTGGGGCCAGAGGCGCTTTCTCCTACATCAAAGCCAGTTACTTGCTAAGGCAAGAAAGGTGACCAAGGCATAGTCCTCCATGCTATATCTGCAGCCATGAGCTGCCTTGGAGATTGGGAGTCTTCTCCTTAAATACCTAAGATATTCATTGAGCAAGTCAACTAGAATTAGCTGGGCATGGTGGTATTTCCCTCCTTGCTTCCTGGGAGGCCCAAGCAGGAGACTCTTGAGTTTGAGGCAGCCTGGGCAACCTAGAAAGATGTCACCTCAAAATAAAAAGCCCAGTAGAACAGAGACTTTGGCAAGAATCCAAGACTAATATAATTGTTCCCCTTCACTCAGCTATAAAAATTTCAGGTAGAAAGAGTGGAGTGGGAAGTGGAAATACTGTGTTTTGTGACACATCACATCTCAAAACTACAAGTTCTTTCTTTCCAGAATACAAGTCAGCACACTGGGACCTGGGTGACTGCGTTCCCAGTACTTCTGTCCTTATTAGAGAGTGAACCAAAGCCTGTAACTCAGCATGGAACCCATAAATGGAGAAGGGGCTCTTCCCTGCTAGTGAACACAGCAGGAGAAAGCTCACACTGAACTTGAAAGTGGTTCTCTGTAATATACGGTAGGAAGACAACTCCTCATCTGTGCCTCCCCGGGACCTCCTGGAACTGTCTCCCAGGACACCAGGTGGGATTAGCACGCCAGCCTCAGTGCGCACCATCAGGTGAGGGATATTTTGTATGTGCTTGTTTCTGCTTTTGTCAAGTCTACTCCGACACTACCCACTATCAGCACTGACTGATAACAGTTTTTATTTAATGCAACCTTCTGTTACACGACAATGCATTTTACACGCCCATTTCATCTTTCATCTCTCAAAGCAGGCCAAGTTTTTTCAGCCATGAGCATTTTTCAACAGAGAAAAAAGGCCCTGATAACTTTGACGCTTTCTCATAGTCACACAGGCTGGTGCCTGAATTCAGATATTACTCCAGAATCCATGCTCTTTTCATTACTGCAATTTGAGGACACAAACAAACTGCGTGTGATGGGCTATGGGCCTGACTAAACTTTCAGTCAGGGGCAAGGCCAGCCTAACAGCCTATGCTATTTCTTCTTCCTCCCACTTCACCTCTTATATTCATACTACTAGGGCCTAAGGCCCTGTGACACTCAACTACAAGCAGACAGAGAAACCAAGGACTTCAGGTCCCCACTGAGGCTGGGCTCTGGGCCCTTCTGTGGCGCAGCAGCTTGGTAGTTTCTTGTAGCTGCTATTGCTGCAGAGGCTCAGAGTTGCTGTCTACTTGTTAAGAGTGTTTTTATCCCATGCAAGAGTGCCCAGATCCTGTGGTATTGGTCTTGGCCCTGGCAATGAAGTTGGTATAATAGGCAGGAAAAGGCAGAGTGTAACTGGGAGAACTGAGAGAGCTCCATAATTGAAGAGGTCTCAGGGAACCAAGGAAAGGAAAACGAGCTGGTTCCTCAGAAATATGATTAGACTGACTTTTCACCCACTGCTTTTATCTCTTTGATAACTCCCTGGACAACCATAATTAGACACAGCCCTGATTTCAGCAAAATGCTTCTCCTACCATTCTGGGTTGCCCTTCCAGCATAGCAGGCTTCAATTAGTTTCCTTTAATGCTTTTACACACAGGGACTCATTTGGTCTTAGGACACAAACTGGACAGTGGCATCATCCCTTCTTCATGACACTTAAAGAGAATAAGACCCTAGCTAATTAAAGGAGAGTCAGCACTAAGCCTCTGTCTTCTTGAATTGAACCCAGTATCCTGTTACTGAAACAAGGATGATGTTATTTATAAGCTACCTCCAGTGTGGTCCTTGTGCTTTAACACTGAATGAATGTTTTGACTGGGGCCTCCTTTTCCACTTGGATTGTTCCAACAATCTAATTATGCCCCCTACCTTTATCCTAGCCCAAGTCATTCTCCACTTCAATTAAGGGACCTTCCCAAAAAGCTAAGGTGGTCCTATTTCTTCTCCATGTAAAATCTTTCCTTAGTTCTCTACACTGTTTAGGATGAAGACTAAAATCTCTACAACAATGAGATATGTACCTTTACCCAACTAACCTCATCAAATGCCACATCCTCACACATTACCCATGATGCGTACATCCTCTCCCCTCTGCATCTGCTGCTGATCTACCAGAGTCATCTGACTCGATCTCCAGAAGCGCCCTGTTTTGTGGGTGATCAGTCTCAAGTGAGGGCCTTCCAGAGTGACCTCTCCCTGCCTTGTTTATCCTTAGACAAGCTCTCCCATATGGCCCATCCACCTGCAAGTCCCTTGAAAGCTGTATGTCATTTATCTAAAGCCCCAGAATGGAAAGAAAATCTAAGCCATACAGTGGTAGGTTAATAAATGACATGTGGCTCAGATGTAGGCTCCTGCCTTACCTACTTTCTGTGTTCTTTTTATGGAAGTTCAAATTTGCCTCATCCAAAACTTTCAGGCATTTGATGCAGGTCTTCAGACAAAACAGACAAAATCGCTAACTCATTGCTTTCTGATAGGCTTACTAACACAATCATTGTAAATTGGTTGGAAAGCCAGAGTTAGACTAAATCAGTATGCTTTGGACACTCCTGTCAGCCCAGAAACCTTCTCTCTCCTTAGACAGAACAGGCATCCCTTAGGAGATGATGTGTGGAAAGGTTAAAGGAATAATCCTCTCACCAGTCAGAGCACAGTGCTGACACCCCAATCCTTCCGAATACCTCAAACTAGTCGTGGATGTCCACATACAGGTTTTATATCCACCTCTCCTGCCTTCTACTATGAGACTATTCCCATTGAGCCTCAGAGTGGAGCCTCTACACAAAAGTGGCTGGTTTCAAATGATAGTTCTGCCATTTACTAACTTCATGTTCTGGATAATATGAATTAAACATCTTTAAAAACATTTGAAATAATGCAGGTAAAGTACTTAGTACACTTAGCACACAGCTGTCACCCTCAAGAGTATAAGCCTGCTTCCTTAATTAACAGTAATTTATTAATTAATGTAATTGATGCATGTACTATATATACACATTTCTTGATTATTAATTGATATAATTTATTAATTGATATAATTGATGCATGTACTATATATACACATTTCCACTTTAATTGTCTCACATACATAACTTTAAGTAGGATTTTAAATAATATTGTAGAGCCAGTCTGACACAGCTATATCTTTTTTAAAAATCAACGTATATGTATGCATATTTACAGGGTACAATATTAGAATCATCCTTTAGCTAATAGTTTCCTTATAAAATACTGACTAATGTATATCATGTTGAATGCTTCCAGATGATAGGTTACTCTCCAGCCCTCTGATCCTCCTGAACACTTCTGTCCCTTGCAGGTGAGCTATATACTTACCAAACATTAGCTGGCTTGTACCCCAAACCACTTAAGCCAATTGTATTTATAATTGTAAATGTACAACTAAATTTATATAGAACTGATATATTACATAAAGCAAACATGAAAAATGATATGTTTATTTGAAAACTAAATGTTAACTATCAATGGCTAAAAATTACTGTTAAAGCCAGGTGTGGTGGCACATGCCTGTAATCCCAGCACTTGAGAGGCTAAGGCATGAGGATCTTTGCAAATTGCAGACCACCCTGGGCTACAAAGTGAGCTCAAGGCCACCCTGAGCTCCACAGTTTAACTCTGTTTTAAAAAGACCAAAAAAAAATCAAAACAAAACAAACAAAAAAACCCTTTCAGTTAGTTTTCAATAGAACATCTAAAAAAAAAGTGAGAAAATTTTTAAAAAGTAGTTTGTTATATTTTTTCATAAAATAAAAACCAAAAAAAACCCAGAATATTTCTACATTCTGATGGCTTTCTAAGTGTGTATAATGCACTCCACAGTAATAAGATTTAAATTGGAAAGTGCCTAACAGATTCAGTGCAAGCAAAGAAGAAAACATGGACGCCCACCCCCAGACTTAAAGGTTTGGAAAGGATACTGCCTCATGCTCAAAGCTTGGAAGTTACATATTGTTCCTTGCTTTAAGTCAGACAGTTTAAGGTATACATGCATGAAGCTTTCATCAGCTTTCTCAACGAG
This sequence comes from Hydrochoerus hydrochaeris, assembly GCA_004027455.1. Classification (NCBI taxonomy): domain Eukaryota; kingdom Metazoa; phylum Chordata; class Mammalia; order Rodentia; family Hydrochaeridae; genus Hydrochoerus; species Hydrochoerus hydrochaeris. The sequence goes on from PVLA01001046.1 coordinate 380,609, forward strand.
AGTCACTCACTCATCGTGATCACACCTCAAACACTGTCCATTCCTGATCACCAGACTCCTAACCTATGACAGGCTAATATTCCTCCAAACATACCATTACTAAAACAGTACTGCTAGAGTCAATTCACCCTAACTCAATCATGTCATATGTCATGGATTTCCAAAAAGCAACCAAGCAATCTCATGTTCAAAAGGTGTCACAACGGACGATTCTAAAAGGACCATCTAAGTATCATTATTGTATAAAAAGCTTCTATAACTCAAGAGGAAAAAGACAAATAGTTTAATAGAAAAATGAGCCAGGGAAAAAAACAAACAGTACACAAATAGCAAAAAAAAAAAAAAAAAAAAAAAAAAAAAAAAAAAAAAAAAAAAAAAAAAAAAAAAAAAAAAAAAAAAAAAAAAAAAAAAAAAAAAAAAAAAAAAAGCCAAAACCAAAACAAACAAAAAAAACCCAACCTCATTAGAGAGGTAAGCACAAATTAACAATAAAACAGCATTTAATACCCATGTGACTGGAAAACATTTAAATGGCTGTGACCATCTAGTTTAGTTAAGGTGTGGGCATAAAACTGTAGCCACTGATTTCCTGCAGATTGTAGAAGTCTATACGTAAATTTTTAAATGATGGGCTCTTCAATATTTTCAGACACAGCTTTAAAAAAACTGCCCCATGAAAAAGAGGGAACTTCACTGAGATTTAAACATAATTTTGAATCCAAACATAATTCTAAAACCAGAAGCATTTTTAAATTTTTTTATTTTTTGAAACCAGAAGCATTTTGGTAACAGCAACATCACTGGAACAAAGCATGCTTTCTGAAGACTCAATGGGAAGGATGTTAGTGACTCCAACCCTCCTCCAGGTCTGCAGGCGCCTCATGCCCTGTAGGCCTCTCACAGGGCTCCAGATCAGAGCATAGGGAGGCTACACTGCCACCCGCTGGGGCCTCTCTTCTTTCCTCAATTGGTGGTTTTTCCCTGCACTCTCCTGTTATAGGTCTGAGTTGCACTGATTGGTGGAGAAGGGGACAGTTTGCCTCCTACCTTCTTTGCTATATCTCAGTTCCCATGGCTGAAACAGACTTGCTGGTATTTGAGCCCTTATGACACGCAGTAGCTACAATAAAACAAAGAACCAGCTTCCTGGGAGGATCCCGGAGCCAAGAACATAGGGTTGCATCTGTACAATGAAATGCAGATTTCCCAATAAAAGGCAAATGCTTGACTTTAGGAGGTTGAATAAAATGGAAAAAAATTCCAGTGGATTAAATTTATGGCACTGAAAAAAGACCAGTCTGAGAATATTTCAGGTATGTGGGCCCACAACACTGTCAGTTCGCCATGGACTGTTTAAATACTCACTCAGGCTGTACTCCCATCTTCAAAGCTGTGGCTGGAGGCAGCTGAAATGGGTCGGCCAACATGGCAGCTAGTCTTGCTGTCCCCTCTCCTGAAATGAAGACTACTTTGGCTGAAATGGGGCTAAGGCAAAAGGTATAAGTGGTCACATTCAGTTAAAAATCGACCAGAAACTATGACTGCAAGTTAAGATTCTAAAAGAAATGTCAATCATCCTCCTTCATGTTCTATATTTGAATAAGGAGTGTCACAAAGCACAAGTCAACCAGACTCTGAGGCCTCTGGAGTGAGACTGCTGGGTCTGACCCAGCACCACCACTTACCAGCCATGTACCCATGTCAGTCTCCTGGCATCTCTGTTCCTCTAGTTAATTCCTCCTCTGAAATATGGGGTATAACACAGCTCCTCTCTGCTACTCAGCTTTCCATTACTGTAAAAAATGCCTGAAAAAGGTTTGTCATGGCTCAGTTCTGGAAGTTTTACTCTGTGACCAGTTGGCCCACTGCCATAGGCCTCTGGCAACACATCATGGGGTTAGGGGGTGGGGAGAACACATGGCAGAAGAAGGCTGCTCACCTTATGGCTGGGAAGAGAAAAAAGGGGTGAGATCCTGCTGATCCCTTAAGGGGCTTTTGCCCAGTGACCAGAGTCCTTCCACTAGATCCCAACTCCTGAGGGCTCCACCACCTCCCAGTAGCACCAAGCTGGGGATTTTGGGGGGACAAAAGAGTCAAACTCTAGCTCACCTGACAAGGTCATCATGGGCAAATGAATTACTACACCTGAAGTGCTGCTCCCATAGTAAACACTCAGACATCAGTCGTTACCATTGAAAGAGAGAAGGTGGCTGAAAACAGATGCTAAAGGGCCTGAACATCTGCCATTCACTTGACCACTTGTGTACAAGGTACTCATTCATATGCCCTGCCCAAGCTGTCTTGGGTCATTTCACACCATATTTCCCCAAAAATAAGACCAGGTCTTACATTACATTTTGCTCCAAAAGATGCAATACAGCTTATTTTCCAGGGACGTCTTATTTTTTCACACACAAACATCTATATTTGTTTAAATACAGTCTTGTCATCTTCTTCTGGAACAGTCATAGTTCCCCTAACCTTGAATTCTGAGCTGGATGTCTACAGAAAGTCCATTTTGTAGAACCATTGGCCCCAATCTCTCATGTTCACTAATAGAGCTCTTTAAAGGAACTCTAGTCATCTACGTAGCCTGCGCACAGTGCATTGGGACCACAGTGGGCAGTGAGTTTATACATTAGTTCTTCACCCAGGTCACGACCCCCTTGCAGGCTGGACTTCATAGAGTTTCATCAACTCAAGTGTTAATTGAAGACTTAGGTCACAGGAGTAGCAAGAAAAATGATGGCAGTTAAGAGCTATGATTCAGAAAATGTTCATTTCACATGAGTAAATTACATATGTCTGTTACAACACATGATGTATTATTTTATTAAGATTCATATTAGGCACAACCATGACTAGCTGTTATCGCATACACACATTGCTCACGGCTTAAAACAGACTAATACGGGAGACCTTCAGTGAGTGAAGAGTGAACAGAGAGCAGTCATAAGTCACCACAGGTCCACCATGAATTTGGAGGTGGCAGATTTCACTCTAGGTTCACTCCAGACTGAGAGGAGTGAAAATGCAGTGGCAATTTTATAATATGGCCACAAAAATCTTTTGATGGCTGTGATGTGTATTACGTTTTAATTAAAGGTTTTAACATGAGAAAGAAGGAACACAAATACAGACTACATTATGATGATCAAGGCTGTATGCTACACGATAAAAATAAAACAAATTTACATAGTAAATGTACCAGCACTGAATAAGGTACTTGAAATTTAATCGAGGCTGCATATGCATAAAATGTTCTGCCCACAGGCTTATGCAAAATAAGTTACATCCTAGAGTACCAAAATGCCAACCATTCTGGCTGTAAAATGCCTTATTCTCTCGCCAAATAGTTTGAGAGAATCTTTATATAATAAAAACTGGCATTACATTGAAAGACTGAAAGAAATAGAATGCAATTAAAAACATATTTGTAATGCAATCTGCATAAAATATACACAGTAATATTACTGCTTAAAAACTTTAAAAGTCAAACATCACCCTGAACAGAGGTTAAAACCTCATCAAAGAAAAAATGCTTCTTATTTGTATATCACTGGCATAAAACTGATAAGGTTTTATTGAGGGAAACAAGGAAGATATCTAACAAAGTCATCCATTTAAAATTTGTTGAGAAACATCCATAAGGTTGTAAATTGCTGCTAATTGTACCATAAATATACTTTCTACTTTTTAAGAAGAGTATAAAAGGATAACTTTAAGTGTTTCTCAAAATAAGGTCCAAAGGCCCAAAAGAATTCTAATGTAAGCTCAATAATAAATAAACTTTATACAAATGCCCTATGTGATTTTTGTACATTCTGAAATACCCAAAGGCAAAGAGCAACTCTTATCATCAAGATTATAAACATATTTCTTACATGTAAGAATTCTCTATAAATTTATGTTGTATATACTGCTTTTTGTTCTAAAACAAGTTCTAGGTATTAAAAGAAACATATTCACCTTACAAATGAACATGTGAGTATGTATAAACACTTTACTTTGATGTTTTCATTACTTTCAAATTTAGTTATTTGAAGAAAAGACAATATATAATTCCAAGCTTTGAAAAAGTTACATTTCTAATGAAATGAGGCATCCAAAGAGATTAAAAAGATAATTTTTTAAATGCCCCAAAGTTTTACATCTTTCTAAATTTAAAACCAGATAGCTTACCTAAAATTTAAATTTAAAACCAGATAGCTTACCTAAAATTAAAGTTTAAATTAAACTAAGACTGTAACATTGTAACTTATTTAGATGATGATGGTTACTTTTCAAGACCTTTGCATAGAAATAGTACTAAAACAGAGAAATGCTATATCTGGCAACTCTTTAAATAATAAACTGCTAACTACTAATTTTAATAAAAATAGTTGGTGAACTCTGCTCCTGAAATGAATTGCACTATGTACTTCATGTGTTACAGTATCTGTTTTAGCCTTTGGACCTTATTCTGAGAAACACTTTCTTCAAGTTATCCTTTTACACTCTGCTTAAATAGTAAAATGTACATTTATGGTATAATATTTTAAGCCAGTGAAATGAATTCTATTATGTATTTCAGGTGTTATCCTACTAAATTAAAAAGCTTAATGGAGACAGAACTATAATATATGTGTTTTCTGCAGATTTGTTCAAAATTGTTATTATTTTTTGGATTTTCCTAAAGACTACATAAATGGGGACCCAAACACATAGGTAATATTGTTTGGAGAGAAATAAGCATAAATGTACTTAAATGACATATTATTTTCCTGTATATTCAATAATAAAAAAAACTCTAGGCATTTGTCTGCACTCAACAAATGAAATTTTTTACAACTTTGGTTAACAAGCAATTGCCTCTTTGTTATTTAAGTCATATCATAAAAAGTAACTTTATCAACAAAAAAATTCAATATTCTCTAGCATAGACTATAAGAATCAAGTATGACATCTAAATATAACTACAAAAAAGAAATTAAAATTAACTACTAGGCAGTTATGAAATTGTTAATTGAATCCAAGCTGGTAACAAGATTTTCCATGCATTAAATAGCAACGTAAACAGAATGCTTAGCTGAAAGATGAGGATCAGACTCATTCTTTGTACATCGAAAGGCTATTGATATACTCAAACCCTGCAAATTCATATGCATCTATCTTCCTACAATGTCATTGTCACCTGGGCTGAGCTGGGCAGGTTAATTAGTAAACTCAGGATCAAAGTTATCCCAACTGAATTCTCCAGAAATATTTGATTTAAAGGGAGGTACCACCTGCTTTTGCTCCATCATGTTCCAGTCAACATTTTCAAAGAATGGATGCTCCTGAATAGCAGCAAATTCTGTTCAAGGATCACAACCCAATCATACCTCTGGGTCCTTCTCCAGAAAACCCTCCAGGACGCTTACAACTTGCACAGACAGATGACATGGCATGTGAACTCTTCTTTCCACAATAGCTTAAAAAAGACTATAATTCAGGTATTGATCAAGGTCATCTGGCCTCTTGATAAGATGAAATGGAAACGCTGCAACCAGTATCTCGAATATAACCACTCCAAGAGTCCACCAGTCTACACCGAAACCATAGCCATCTCCTCTTAGAACTTCTGGAGCACATAACTAAAGTGTGACAGAAAGCACTGGTCTTATCTCCTGGCTGCAGTCCTTCCTTACATAAACAACAGTCAGTGAGTTTAATGTGCTATTCTGAGTCCAGAAATAAATTTTCCAACTTTAAATTTCTGCATAAGATCCCTTGCCCACAAAGAAACTGGAGTGCTAAACTGATTTCTACTGAGTAAAAACCTGGCATGTGCTTCAGCAAGGATTCTTTGCTGCTGCATAGGAAACATCAGGTCTCCTCCATTTATGTAGTCTAGAATAAGGGACAGTCTGCTTTATGTCTGAAAACAAGAATGCAGTCCAACAAGAAAAGGGTGATTCTATGTCTGCTCCAACACATGCTCTCTGTCCGTACATGATCAAGGCTGGCACACTCCTTTTTCACCACTTTCATTGCATAGATATGGTCTGTTTTTTAAAATCGAACTAATAGTACTTTTTCATAGCTTCCTCTCCCTATTACTTGAAGGAAATCAAAGTCCTGAAGACTTAAAGAGTATAAAGCTTGGGGCTGGGGATTTAGCTCAGTGGCATAAGCGCCTGCCTTGCAAGCATGTGGTCATGAGTTTGATCCCCAGTACAAAAAAAAAAAAAAAAAGAGTACGAAGCTTTGCCACTTTCCCTGCTGTTACTTGCCTCATTCTTTTCATCCACTTCTTCCAAACCCTCATGACTCTTAGGATTAGATGGGATTACTATCTGTGTTGGGTCTAAAGTCACAGATGACTCATTCATTGGCATGGTGCATTCTGGTGGCAAAGAATGCTGCTCTCATTCAACTGTGACAAGTGTGTGGCACTTCTTAAGTACCAAGAGCTTAGAGTTGATACACTTGTAAACCTTGCATCCAAATCCCGCCACAGGGTCTGAGCAGATGGCAAAATTAGCACACTTGCTGAAACACCTGGCTCGAAAACTGGCCATTGGCACAGTAAACCTTTCTTCAAAGGCATAGAGCTCTGTGGTAGATGGATTTATCTTCAGGAGAAGGCCCTTTAGGATGTTCTGGTATACAAAGCACTTGAGGATATTCTGGTATGGAAGGCACCATAGAACTTTCTGGTACACAAGGCCCTTTAGGATGTTCTGGTACACAATGCACCTTAGGATGTTATTCTACACAAAGCACTTTAGGAAGTTCTGGTACACAAGACTCTTTAGCAGGTTCAGATAGGGAAGGCACTTTAGCATGTCCAGGTTTGCAAGGCACCTTAGGATGCTCCACTATTCAAGGCACTTTATGAAGCTCTGGTACATAAGATGATGCATGAATTAACAGTTCAGAATCTTTGTTAAGCTTAGAAAGCATAAAGACATCTTCTACCTCCAACAGAGGTGATATAGTATATGTGTCTCCTTGCTCATCCACACATTTTGTGCTGAAAACCTGTATAGTATCAAATAACCATGTGTCTTGAAATTCATTGCCCTTAGAGGACAAGGGATTCTCAAGATGTGCTGCCATCATATCCCTTCCCATAACTAGGGCCTTTCGGGTGGAGGTGTGGATCATGGAGGTACTTGGGACAAAGGGACCATAGAAGGATTGGTGGTCCAGGAAAACTGGTACAAAGGGCTTGATGGGCCAGGGTGGCCTGACTGCCTGCACTGACTGCACTAGTCAGATTTTGGCATTGCTCCATGTGAAGTAATTTCCATTGGTGGCTGGACTGAGGTGGTTGCATACTAGACTTCTCAGTGTCTCTTGGGGGCTGGTCACTGTGACTTTGGTCTCTACTCCTGGACACTTTTGTCTAACTTTACTACTGCCGGCTCTGGGGTGACCTGCCCAGAGCTGTCGGGTATCTCAGGGCCTGGTGAAACTTGCCCCTGGATCATTTGAGTTTCAGTTTCATTGGTATCTGGGCTTAGGAAGACTTCAGACGAGTACCTTGATTTTGGTAGGTCACTTGGTGGTCGGTCTTGGGGAGACCTTTACTGGGCTGTCTGTGACAGCTGGGTGTCTCCTGCAACATGGCCTATGGCATCTGGATGGAGTTAAATGTCTTCTCAATATTTCACATATACTTTCTCTGCCTGGGGTCCTGGGGTTGCGGCCTCGGGAAGGGGAGAAGAAGCTCAGCATGTTCGCTGTTGACTGTCTTGGGGCAAATGAGCTGGGGAGATGGTTGGTACTGGATTGTGATGCCTGCTACAAGGGTTCCAAGTTTTTGGGGGCATGTTGCCAGGAAGTGAGGTCATATCTTGGGGTCCAATAACTGAGAAGAAAACCTTATGGCTCAACTTTGTCTTCATAATAAGTAAATTAGTGGCTAATTACTTCTTTTATTATTTTTATCTAAGTATCTATGAATCTTTTAATCTATCATCCATCTATTAGCTTTTTGCACTGTTGGTGTTTGTACCTTGCCTCTCCCCAATGAACTACAGGTATTTTTTTCAGATATGCACTAAGGGTCTCCCAAAGTCACAAAATCAGTCAGGTTGGATTCCACCTTGCGATCTTCTTGCCTCAGTTGTGATTATAGACATAGACCATCTTGCCTCATTCAGCATGCAATACAAAAACAGCTGAACTTGGAAAACTGCTGGGCACTATTGGCCATCAGTGGCATCTTCACTTTTAAAGCAACGTGTGTGAAATGACACTGCTCGCAGTGCTGAGAGGTCTTTTCCATACAAAGAGGCATTTTGTCTGAGGTGCAGTGCTAGAGATTTCAACCTAGAGAGCCATGAAATTGTTGGACGCTTTTCTTTCTTATTGTCATTTCTGTTTAACTAGGTAGCACTGAGATTTTCTAGAAATTTCCACAATAATTTTCCTTAAGAGATAAAAATGTTTGTTTCAAATATACCTTCTGGGGTGATCATAGTGGATCCATAGCAGGTTTTAGCTCTGAGGTGCACACATGTGATTATTCAACCTTAGCTGAAGAATTTAACACCAAAGTGTAGTACTCAGTATAGTCACATACTGTGTTTCCCCAACAATAATACATAACTAGAGTGACCTAACTGGAACTATCCCCAGCTCATCATCACTGTGGTGATGTCAGGGTCATGCAGAAGATTATACTTCAGTACTCTCTTGCTCCATGGCTATTCTGTAATGGCACATAATGGCAACAGCCTCCATGGCAGGCTGCTGGGTTGTCAATTATTTTTTGGTTGGGTTTTATTTTCTGGAAAACAGAGTGGGATGGGACAGCACATGGTGATGACACGGTAGATAGTCTTTGTAAACACCCCAATGGTGATGACGAACACTTAATATTGAAACTTTCCTTTTGGCCATTTGGAATTACTGCCTGTCCTCCTATCCCAATCAGCCCATGTACAATGTCCCAAGTGGGTAGTCTGCATTTTCTAGATATGAGGAAGCTGTAGCCACTCAGGATGTAGTGCTTTTCTTTTTTAAAGAGCTTATTCATTCAGGATAACCATACTGATGGGAGAGAACAGACCCAGAGCGACCTCACTCTCTCAACACGAGTAGATTATACGGGAGGAACAGCACCTCCCAACATGAGAGCCACTCTGTGTGGAGCAGTGGTGAACCACCCCCAAAGTCACACCAGGGCAGCAAGGCCACGAGCTTTAATGTTAATGAGACATCTGGGTTGAAAGCACTGCACCCACAGATTATGAGATTTTAACAACAGTGTGTTAGTAAAGGTTTAATAACCAGTATATATGTGCATGTGTGTATATATATCACAAGTACACACAGAAGTATATAATAAATTTTGCTAATGTAAAGCGCATATAACTCACAACTTTCAAAGAATAACATAGTGCTCTTTCCAATGAATTCTCACAGAATGTTTTCTGTACAAACTCATATAGTCTCTTATAGTTAATCTGAAAAACTCGTATAGCTCCAATATAAACACTAGGTGACACTTTCCCCTAGGTTGAACAGGAGAAGTGCAAATATCTGAAGACATATGTCAGCACTTTACTTGTTCATCAATAATATGAGCACATTTTTTGCTGAATGTAATAATGATGGTTTTGAACAAAAAAAGAACATTTTCATTTTGTGTGCAACTCACAATGTGACAGCTGCACACAGGGCACATTTTTAAGTTAAGCACATTTTTAACATTATTCTTCTTCATTTTCTTAAGACTGCAGTCAATCAGTGAAACTACAAGCAAGTCCTGGTGTGCAGCATTTGATTTCTAAGGTATAAAACTTCTACCAGGCCTGGGAATACAGCTCATAGTACAGCACTCACCTCATATATGTGGGGCCCGGGCTTTCATCCCCAGCACCACAAGCAAACAAACAAACACACAACCTCTTACCTTGGTATTTTTAAACTACCAATGTGAAATGACCAAATGAGAAATGAGAAGAGATGACCAGTAGCACATTTTACAGCATTTGTACCACAGAGGAATAACATAGATAAGAATAACCTCAAGAACATAGATAATAACAAAACTACAAGCCAGGCATAGTGGTTGCACACCTGGTATCTCAGCACTGTTGGAGGCTGAGGCAGGAGAATTTTAGGTTCAAGCCTAGCCTGCATAACTTAGTAACATGCTAATTCAAAATGAATTTAAAAAATAAGAAAAGGCTAGGGATGCAGCTCAGTACAAAGGGTGGTTCTGGGGGAGGGGGCTGGATAGAAGCCTCCACATGTCTCTGGTCACAAGCCATTTGAGTCACCTCAGCCATTCAGCCTTCACAAGCATCCCTATCAGGTCCTGCTCTAATTTTGACTACACAATCTCTGAATGTGATAAAATGACTCTGGTTTTATGTCAAGAGTTTGGAGTATTTTGTCACCAGCAATGGAATGGTCCTTACAGAAACAAGGGCTACCTCACAGTAGGTCCTGGGCAGTCTAGAGCAGGGGACTATGTCCAGCATAGGGTGAATCCCTCAAAGGTCATAGTTGGTAGACCCTTTTAAAACTTTGACCCCATTTATAATGTTTACAACACTTTCATTTATTCAACAGCTACCAAATGTAATATCCAGTGCTAATATGTGACAGGCACTATTTAGTGCTGGATAAAAAATCTTTGTCCTCAACTGTTTATCATTTAAGTGGAGAAAGCAGACAATAGGTAAGACAAATCAACCTTGTTAGATAGGACCTGAGGAGAAGAAAAAAAAAAGATCAAGAAGAGGAAATGCAGTATCAGAGAGGTCAGGTTGGACCTTTAGAAACCATGGCCAGGAAAGGCCTCCCGGAGAAGGTAAGTTGAATAAACTTCTGTTTTGGAAAATCCCAGCCTGGACCCTCCTCAGCACCTGCCACTTGCCGGCTGCTCATATCCAGTCACCTAGAGAGGCCTCAGGACAACCTTAGGATCCAGGAGCTGAGTCTCTCTGAAGCATTGTGCAGCAGCCTGTTCAGTGGGAACTACCTCACCAAAGGGCTATTTGGCAACAGGGTACAAAAGCAGAAAGAGGTTCATAACTTTCAAACTAGTAATGTTTTTCTTGTAATGCAAGGAAATGATACAACACAGACAATAAACCATTTGGACAAAGATACAGTAATTATAGCAGTATTACCCATAATAGTTATATAAAAACTGAAATCTTAATTGTTGAACAAATAGAAAAAGTTATAATAAAACCTAACCTTGAGCAAATATTATGTGCCACGCACTGGGTCAAGGACTTTGTTGGACTTTCTCACTTCACTCCCACAAAAACCGTATGAGTTAGCACTATACTGTCCCCATTTTTCTATCAAAAAAAAAAGTGTCTTCAAGCTTACACCTGAGGTAGCAAGTGATCACTATTTTACCAACCTGCTTAGTTTCAATCATAACTTTATTGTGGTCATCTGATTTTGGTTAAATTCTTTTTAACTTCTCTAAGCCTCATATCATCAAATATAAGATGAGAACAAGAACAATATTATGGGATTGACAAAGATTAAGTCCCAATTGTGTGAAAGCAATTAGGTAAACTGTAAATAAAGCAGAATCTAAATGAAAACTATTTACAGCCACCCAAATGATAACTCTGAATAGTGTATGTGGTGAGCCCCATTCTAGTTTATTCTACATGCCAAGGTGAACAACGGAAATTTTAGGTTTTATACAGTAGGGAATTAACACTGTTTTTCAACAGGGTCCTACGAGGAGTTCTGTGTTTTAATGCTGTTTTATGGTCCAACCATACAAGGTTGTCTCAGGGTTACAAAACTGGCACTTTACGTAATTCTAGATCCTCAAGTTTTATAAGCTGTCTCATAAAAACACTGGCAAGATTGATCCAGAGGACAGAGAGACGTCAGGAAGGGAAGGTGTGGGAAGCATTGAAGCAGCAGCAGGAGAGGCAGGGTCCTTGCCCCAAATAGCTGTGTAGCCAGCAGTATGGAGCCTTGGCAAGAAAAAAGCAGAAACCTCAGAACATGCAAAGAGGCAGGACATTGTGAAGATGGTCAGAGATGATTCTTCCATTGCTCTGTTGCTGGGAGGCCATGAGGAGGGTTATCATTGTTGCCTGAGAACCCATGACCATCAAATCCCAGGCAGTTATGCACCTGGTCGCACCAAATAGGAACTGGAACAGTGCCAGGTTTTCCCATCCTAGTGAATTTAACTGAATAACAAAAGACAGAGGGTCCAAACAACCCGATCATCACCTGAACCTGGCAGGAAGTCAGCCTTACCTTGCTCCAGATGAAAATCAGAGACCCAGCCCTTCAAGACCCTCTATCCACCCTTCAGTCCAGAAAAGTCCCAGGAAGGAGAAAGTGACCACCATGACCTTCCACATTCTAGTCACCATAATAAACATGGTAAAATGAAAGGGTTGCTTCTGAATCTCAGTTCTGAAGGTTCCATCTCTGACTGGTTGGCTCCACTGCTCTGGACCTGTGGTAAGACAGCACAGCATGGTACATGGTACCTAGTGAAGTCAAACAGCTCACTTTGTGTGCAGGAAGTGAAAGGAAGAAGAAGGGACTGGGGTTTCCCAATTCTCTTCAGGCTGCCTGCAGTGTCCTAGGAATTTCCTGCTAGGCCCTACCCCTTAAAGAGTCCACCATCTCCCAGCAGCACTGTCCTGGGGACCAGGTCTCAAACACACCAGCTTTTGAGGAACAATCAAGATCCAAATGATAGCACTAGCCTTCTGGGTTTCCCATAGGTTTTCAGTTTGTTTCACACTTTTGTATAGAGTCTGTTCTACCATTCTTTTCCCTTCCCTCAGCCTGGGATGGAAGGTAATGGGACCCTCATAACAATGCTTAGAGGTTGTGAGCACCTCCATTTTGTAAGTGAGAGAGCCCAAATTAGGAGCAGTTAAATAACACGCTCAGGTTCACCCACTGGATAAATTGTTGAGCTAGATTTAAACTTGTGTCTTCTAGCTCCAGGCCCTTCCCATCAACCCATGTGTGGGCCTCCTAATCAATGAGGTGGACAAGCAGTGTATGTGGACAAAGATCATTTTGTACACCATGTCACCATAGCTCTCTCTGACCCATACTCCAGACTTGAGGTTCTTCAGCAGCCAGACAAACTTGTCCTTCCTGTTCCACCGGAAACCCCCCACCCCCACAACCCAAGCATAGCACAACCCTTGGTGAAAAGAGATCTCAGCCTGGAAATCGGACCAATTGAGTCCTTTTAGAACACTGCACACAGGCTGGAAAGGAGGCCCAAGCTTCTGGGCCCAACAGCCATGGTGCCAGTCACAACCTCAAGAAAATGAGAGAGTAATTAGAAGGCAGCGCCTAGACACAAGTTGAATCAAGTTTCCAAAACAGTCTCAAAATGAAAGAACAGCATGGGACCATAGTGACAGTGAGGGATCCCAGTCCTTCTGCACACCACCCAATTCCTGCTGGCCCATGCAGGCATGGCATGGGGAACTGCAACAGGTGCCACGTCCAGCCACCTACAGCATGTCTGATAGGACACGAAAGGTGGCATCATTGTGGACCTGCCCAGAGAAGCTGTTCACAGCTTAGTGACAAACAGCTGAGAAACAAACAGGGAGCCAGAGGCTAGTTCAGCCAAGTGAAATTTACCTCAAGAATGCAATTTATCTGGCTGAATAGTTGGCAATCAATCAACTTGATTCAGTATCACAATAAAGCAAAGCTGCACAACCTAAGGCCCACAGGCAAAGTCCAACCTGTTGTCTACGTTTATAAACACAGTTTTCTTGAAACACACCTCTGTTCATTTGTTTACTCATTCTCGATGGCTTTTTCCACACTGTAGTGGCAGAGCTGATACTTGTGACAAGAAGATGGTAGTCTGAAAGGGTGAAAGTATCTCCTATCTGTCTCTTTACAAAAGAGTCCACCTATATCAACTCTAAACTATTAGGAGAGAAAATCCTTTGGGCCATGAAACCACAGTAACTCTACCTCTCTCTGCCTTGTTCCATAAACCATGCTGGGAGGCAGATGTGCATTGGAATCCTAGGGTATGGTGGATGGAGGCCCGGGGCTTCCTCCCACGGGGAAAACAACCCACAGAGGACTGCTCTTCCTCCTTTCTGAAGGTCATGCCCCCAGGTAGAAGCCTCAGGGCTCTCTGAAAAATGTGGTACAGGTTTTCTGGTAAAGCTGTCCTTTTGAATGCTTGAAGATAGGGAACTGGTTCTATACCACCGCTTCCCAAAGCTTTGTCTAGAAAAGGAGAACCCCGGAGGTTACAGCAAACAAAAGATTCACATCAGTGATCTCAAGAAGCATCACTTTAGCAAAACAGAAAAGGAAGAACAACTAAACCCAGAGCATGCAGAAGAGGTAATAAATAGAATAAACCCATGAAATTAAAAATAGAAAACTGAAAATAGAGAAAAATCAAAGAGACCAATGGCTGTTTCTTTGAAAGGACCAATAAAATGGCCAAATTCCAGCCAAACTAACCAAGACCAAAAAGAGAAGACACAAACTCTAAATATCAGGAATGAATGAGGAGACATCACTACAGTTCTGAAAGTTATTAAGATCAATAATAGGAAAATATTATAGGTGAAATAAACTACTCAAGAGATACAAATTATTGAAAATCACTTAAGGATAATCTGAATCGTTCTATATTTATTAAAGAACTTATTTTTTGGGAAAACTATCCCAGAAAAAGTAAAAACAACCTCAAGCAAATTCTAAAGGATAAATAATAACAATTCCTTGCAATTATTTCAGAAAACACGACACTCCTCAATTCATACTGTAATGCTATTGATGCCCTGACGCTAAAATAAGGCAAAGACGTTATTAAAAAAGTAAACTCAATCGATATCCTTTATGAATGTAGACACAAAAATCTTGATGAAATGTTAGTAAGCTGAAGCTGAATCTAGCAATATATAAAAAGATTAATAATACATCACTGTATCATTGTGGGGTGTGGGAGATGATCACAGATGTGGGCCCGAGAACACGGAGCGCCCAAGGTGAGCCATGTGATCAAGCTGCCCCTGCACGGAGAATGCCAGGTGCCCAAGGGGAGCCAGGCAGGCACTTGCCAGACAGAGGGGTTTCAAGAGACAATAGTGTATAAATAAATGGGATGCAGTTATTGGGTGTTTCTTTCTCTCCTATCAGGAGAGGAGGCGCCACCTGACCTCACCTTTAGGCATCTTGACTTGTTTTTCTTCATTCTCCACCATCCCTTCTGGAGTTTCAAGAGCTGTGCTGGTTATGACACATCATGACCAAATGGGGTTTATTCTGGGAATGTAAGGCTTGTTAAACCCTGAAAAAGCAGTTACTGTAATTCAGCACATCAACAGATTAAAGGAGGGGTCGGCAAATTATGACTGGGCAAACTGTGACCCAGAGGCCAAATCCAATCTGTGTCTGTTTTTGTAAATAAAGGGTACTGGGCCACAGGCTATTTTCATACAGTGGTGGCAAAGTTAAGTCACTGAGAAGAATTAGTCCAGGAGAACTGAGAAAAGAGTTGAACACAGTCCTGAGCCTCAAAGACTAAACGATTAACAATGTGGCTCCTATGGCTTGTTTTTCACACCTGAAACCCATCTGACACCAAATGTGTAGGGTCACAACCAAGTCTAAGATTCCAGGTGCCAATTGGGTGTCTCATCACTTACCTACCTGGAGTTCAGAAGGAACCCCACGAGTTAAGGGCTCAGTCTCTTAAAGACTACCTCACTCAGATTCCAATCCCAATTCCCAGCCCCCAATATTCCTGACCGCCGGCCTATGCATCAGAGATTCCTGAACCCCTTCCTCAGATCCAGGTAATTTGCTACAACATCTTATAGAACTCACATACACTACTTTCTTCATGTGCAAGGCTTCTTATAGAGGGTGCAACTCAGGGGTGAGCAGATGCATTAGAGGCATAGGGCAAGGTATGTGAAGAGGGGCACCAAGCTTTCACGCCCTTGCCTGGCACACATCTCGCCAGCATCTCGGTATGTCTGCCTGACCCAAATGCTTTCCAAACCTTTAATTAGGAGTGTTTATGGCGGCTTCACTGCCCGCATCACTGCCATGAATGATAAGCTCAAACTTCAGCCCCTCTCCCCTTCTTGGAAGTTGAGGAAGGGCTGAAAATTCCAAGTTTCTAATCACATGGCTGCCAGGAGTGGTGGCAAGTGCCCATAATCCTAGCATTTGGGAGGCTGACGCAGAGGAACAAAGTGAGTTCAAGGACAGCCTGGATTACGTAGTGAGTTCAAGGCCACCCTGCATTACATAGTGAAAAGCTGTCTCAAAACAAACACATAAATATTCATCACATGGCTGGTTCCTCCAAAAACATAGGGGCCTCCAAGCATCACTTCATCAGCCAAAGCTCAAGTACAATTGAAAGGGGCTCATTATAAATAACCTATGACATTCCTGACACCCCCATCACTTAGGAAATTTCCAAGGGTTCAGTTCTGTGCCAGAAACTGGAGGTGAAGAACAAATAAATATTTCTTATACATCACAATTTCACACTGGCCTCATGAAAAAGTTAGCCAACTTGAGCAAAAGAAAAATTTATACAGTCTCCTCAACAGACTTTTTAAAAGAAGGGATATTATCCTCTGTGTGTATATCAACAAACCAGGAATAGGGCATCTACAAAAGACTTAACAGCTCACATCTGACACAATGATACAAGACTAAATGCCTGCCCCCTCAGGCTGGAAATAAGACAATCATATCTGTTTTCTCCACCCCTCTTTACCATTATACTGCAGACTGTAACCAGCACAAAAAGCCAAGAAAAATAAAAGTCAAAGAAATGGAAGTAGAAAAAATAAAATCTTACTTTTTTATTTCAGTTTGTGGGAATGAGCCTAGATTCTTTGGATTGAGCTATATCCCCAGCCCTCTTTATGCTTTATTGTGAGACAGAGTTTTGCTAAATTGCTAAATTGCCCAGGCTGGGACTGAACTTGAGATCCTCCTGTCTCAGCATCCCAGAGTGCTGAGATTACTGGTAAGTACCACCATTCCCAGTAAAACTCTCTTTATTGAGAAACCACAGAATTACTGTGAAACTCTCAAGGAATCTATCAAAAATTACCTGATCTACTAGGGCTTATCAAAATCAAAATATAAAAGATTAATAAATAAACTTCAATTAAAAATAAAAGAAAGGGCTGGACAGTAGCTCACTGATAAAGCACTTGCCTAGCATGTGTAAGGCCTCTGTTTTGATCCCTAGCACCATGGAAAGAAGGAAGGAAGGAAGGAAGGAAGGAAGGAAGGAAGGAAGGAAGGAAGGAAAGAAGGAAGGAAGGAAGGAAGGAAGGAAGGAAGGAAGGAAGGAAGAAAAAAAGGAAGGAAGGAAGGGCTCAAGACAATGGTTTAGAGGCAGACAAGGGCTGGAAGTGGGTTCTGTATCCCAGCCTCCCACATGGTTTAAATTTAAATTGTTGTTTGTTGAGTATAATTAGAAACTAATTACATTAGGTTCTCAAATTTTGTAGGCATAGATTTTATTACACTTTTTTTACATTTTAAAAAAATCCATTAAAATTATAAATCAGTTGAATTTATAAAGTACTAGCAATGAACAAGTGGAAAACAGAATTTCACCAAAAGGACTATTTAAAAGTACGCCCAAAACATAAAATGCATAACTATAAATCTAACAAAGGAGATTCAACAGGAATATGCTTACAGCTACAAAATACTGATGAAAGATCAAAGAAAATTAAATAAATGGA
The DNA here is from genome assembly GCA_004027455.1 of Hydrochoerus hydrochaeris. Taxonomy (NCBI): domain Eukaryota; kingdom Metazoa; phylum Chordata; class Mammalia; order Rodentia; family Hydrochaeridae; genus Hydrochoerus; species Hydrochoerus hydrochaeris. Next base: position 398,323 of record PVLA01001046.1, read on the forward strand.
GAGATATGGCTAACTGATGTACTGGAAGACACAACATTAAGAAGTAAATTTTCACCAGTTTCATCTATGAACTCAATGTAATACCAATCCAACTTCAGCACAATTTTATATTGACACCAAGATGATTCTAAAATTTATATGGTAGGCAGAAGATCTAGAATAGCCAAAATAATTTTGAAAAGAAGTAAGTTAAAGGACATAACTTAATTGTAAAACTTTTCATAACTTTTCTTTCTGTTGATTCAAGTATTGGTCATAACAGAAAGCAATACTCAGAAATAGATCCTACACATACACCCTTAATCAATGTTCAATACAGATACAAAAACAGTTCAATAGGGGAAGGACAGTCTTTCATTACATGAACAGTGGACATTACTGTCCAAAAAAGAATCTCTTGGCCTTGTTATGTACAAAAATTAACTCAAAATGGATCAGACCTAAATGTAAAACCTAAAACTATAAAATATCCTGATGAGAGAAATAAAAGCCTAATGAGTTCACATTATGTAAATTAGTTCTTCAGTCAACACCAAAACAATGCATTTTCAGACTGCTAAATTAGATGTCACTGAAGTTAGACTCTTGCTCTGAATGATGACAATGTTAAGACAGTGAAAAGATAAGACAAAGAGAACAAAACAAACAGAAAACATTGTCAAACATGTACCTGTTAAGGCTCATGTCCAGAATGCTAAAAAAAAAAAAAAAAAAAAAAACCTCAGTTCACAATCATAAGGAAATAAACAATCTTATAAAAACTAGGCAAAAGACTTAAGCAGATACTGTGCCAAGGACATAAAAGTTTGGTAAAAAGCATGAAAATGCTAAGCATCATTGGTTATTAAGAAAATTCAAATTAAAGCCACAATATGCAAAATGACATCTGTTAGAATGTCTAAGACCATATTTAAAAATCTGACAAAATCAGGTGCAATAGGATGTGGAAACTACAATCCTTACACACTGCTTGTTGAGTACTGTTTCACTGGATGAATGAATCCCAAACTCATGATGCTAAGAAAAAAACAACTTAGAAAGGTTACATACTATCTGACTCCATTTGATAATACTGTAAATCTTGCAAAACTGCAAGGTCTGGAAATACATCAATGCAGAAGGCAACGTGGGTGAGTGTGTGTGTGTGTGTGAGTGTGTGTGTGCGTGTGCGATGGAACTGTTCAGTGCATCAACTGCAGTAGACCCTGATTACATCTGTCAAAATTTAAAACTATGCACCTTAAACTGGGTAGACTTTCTGCTTATAAATTATATCTCTATTTTCTTAAAAAAGGAGCAGAACTTCTGGGAAGATGGCGGAGTAGTAAGCAGCAGAGAAAACAGCCTCTCTGAGATACATCGTCTAAACACGGGAATACACCACCATGAGGAAAACAAGAAGGAAGGAAGGAAGTGGGTCCCTTGGACCCAAGAAGAGTCTGAAGTCTGAATAGAAGCCCACAGAGAGAATAAAAAGAAAACCCTCAAGGAAGAAGACAGTAGCCTTCGCCCAGAGCTGGACTCACTGCATGAGGGAACAGCTGGAATCTGGGGACTGGGGCTCAAGATGACAGTGGCAGCTGGCAACCCCGCAGGCCTCTGCAGAAAGACTGCACGGTGGAGGGGAGCGGCCAACGTGGAGGACTGTGCCGGCTGGCGACTCCCCCCGCAGGAGGGAGCGACTGGCCAGGAGCCGTTTTGAAGTGGGGCGGGATAAGCCCCGAACCAGAAGTGCGGGCCGGCTTCCTCTGCAGCTCCTGGCTGGGCCCAGACCCGTGGAGACTGCTGAGACTGTGGCGAGCCCAGTGAGTCTGGTTTGGGGCAGGACTGATAAAGTTGTCTGTGACTCTGCCATAAAGTAACTCCTGGCTTGCAGGGATACAGCGGCATGATTTAAGACACTGTCTCCACAGCCTGTCTGCTAGTGAATCCAGAGACAATCCTGGAAGTGGGCTATTTTTGTTTTGTTTTCTTCTTTCCTTGTTTGTTTTATTCCGTTTGTTTTTTTTATTTCTCTTTCTCTTTCTTTCTTTCTTTCTTTTTTTTTTTTTTTTTGAGTGTGAATGTGGTTCCTAACCTGTTGTGGGTGCGGTTTTGTTCTATTCTACCTTTCATCTCTTCCAGCTCTCTTTTCCCTCAGTTTTTTGCATCAGTTTCCCCAGGATGTGGGACCCATCTTAGTCCTCCAACCTACTTGTAATCTCTTTCTCTTTTCCCACTTTGCTATTTCCTCTTTAATCCATTTTGAATCTTAACCCTTGAAGACAGAGTTGATATATTAGTCTTATATATTGTATATAACTATTTTGCATTCCGTTGAAAAGATATGAGAAAAACACTTAAATAAGACACAATCTCAGACACCCAGTTCATCAAAGGCAAACCCAGTGAGCAGTGAGGCTGGAAAATCCGAAAGCCCCCACCAGGGCTCTCTGAAGTGGTCACAAAGCAACTGAATGAGGCTCTGGAAAAAATGAAATGAGAATCTCTCAAATAACTACAGAGATTACCAAAATATAGACCATGCTTAGTAATGTTATAGCAGGCACAGACAAAAAAATAGACAAGCTTAAGCAAATTATGGAAGCACAACATAGGTAACAAATGGAATCCATAAAGCACATTCAAGCAGATATTCAGGAGAATAAAAACTCCATTGAAAGTATTCAAAGCAGATTAGGCCAATGTGAGGACAGGATCTCAGAAGACAGAATTGCAGTCAGTGACCAAGAAAAGAAAGACTTCTCTAAATTAGCAAGGGAACATGAGAAATCAATCCATCAGCTGCTAAATGACATGAAGAAGAATAACTTAAGATTAATTGGAGTTAATGAATAAGCAGGAGACACCACAAACGACATTAAAAACATCTTCACAGACATCATGACAGAAAACATTTCTGATAGAGAAAAAGAATTTGACATACAAATAAATGAGGCATATAGGACTCCAATTAGCAATGATCAAAAAAATTTACATACAGGCATATCATAGTTAAGATTCTAGAAATTCAACACAAGAATAGAATTTTAAAGGCTGTTAGGGAAAAGAAACAAATCACTGATAAAGGAAAGCCTATCAGAATTATAGCTGACTTCTCAGCACAAACTCTCAAGTCAAGGAGAGCTTGGAATGAAATACTCTAAGTTCTAGAGGAAAACAACTTTCAACCCAGGTTGCTGTATCCCACAAAACTATCTTTCAAAACTGATAAGAAATAAGATACTTCCATGACAAAGAACATCTGAGGAAATTTATGACCAGCAAACCAGCACTCCAAAATGTTCTGAAAGACATTCTAGAAAAAGATAATAAGGACTATAGCTCCATGAACCCCAACAGAAGGAATCCATCAGAGAAGGCAAACAATTAAAGGGAAAAAGAAAAAAGAAAGGGAAAGGGAGCCAATAATAGGAAAATAGCATGACAAGGATATATCAATACATATCAGCTTTAACTATTAATGTTAATGGTCTCCATTCACCAGTCAAAAGACACAGCCTGGCAGAATGGATCAAGAAGCCAGATCCAACAATATGTTGTATACAAGAAATACATTTAATCCAAAAAGAAATGCATAGACTGAAAGTTAAAAAATGGAAAACAATATTCCATGCAACAGAAATCCAGAAAAAAGCAGGGGTTGCTATTCTATTTGAAGATAAAGTAAATTTCAAGCCAAGACTGATTAAGAGAGATAAAGAAGGTCACTGTATCATGGTAAATGGAACAATCCAAGAGGAAGAAATAATAATCATAAATATATATGCAACAAATATTAGTGTACTCAGTTCTATAAAACAATTATTAATGGACATGAAAAATCAAATAAGCCTTAACAGTATTGGGAGACCTCAATACCCCACTGTCACAACAGATCAACTAGACAAAAAAATCAGTAATGAAATATTAGAACTAAATCAAACTTTTGAGCAAATGGACTTAGTAGATCTCTATAGAGTGTTCTACCCCACAACATCAGAATACACATTCTTCTTAGCTTCACATGGGACATTCTCTAAAATAGACCATATACTGGCTCATAGAACATGCTTAAGTAAATGCAAAGTAACTGAAATTATCCCATGCATACTATCAGACCATAGTGCAATGAAACTGGAAATCCATGCCAAAGGAAACCATAAGAACTTCATAAACACATGGAAATTAAATAGCACCATACTGAATAATCAATGGGGCACAGATGAAATCAAAGAAAAAATTAGACAGGTTTTACAGTTGAATGATAATGACTACAAAACATACCAGATCCTGTGGGACACATTGAAAGCCGTATTAAGAAGGAAATCCATAGCAGTAAATACCTATATCAAGAAAACAGAGCAAAAACATATAAATAACTTAACATTGAACCTTAAACTTCTAGAAAAAGAGCAGGCTAAACCAAGAACTTGTACAAGAGAGGAAATTATAAGGATCAGAGCAGAAATTAACATACTGGAGACTAAAATAACAATACAAAGAATCAATGAATCAGAGAGTTGGTTCTTTAAAAGATTAAACAAAATTCACAAACTCTTAGCTAACCTTATCCAAAGCAAAGGAAAGAAAAGACTTGAATCTATGTAATCAGGAATGAAAAAGGTGAAATTACAACATACCCTGCAGAAATCCAGAAAATCATCTATACTTACTTTGAAAACTTGTATTCTAATAAGATGGAAAATACAGAAGAAATGGACAGATTCCTAGATACACATGAATTACAAAAGCTGAATCAAGAGATATAAATATCCTAAATAACCCAATATCAATAAATGCAATTGAAGATGTAATTAAAAACCTATTAACAAAGAAAAGCCCAGGCCCTGATGGATTCAATGCCGAATTCTACAAGAAATTTAGAGAAGACCTAACACCACTATTTCTCAAACTCTTCAGTGAAATTGAAAGGGAAGCAATACTCCCAAATTCATTCCTGGAAACAAGCATTACTCCGACTCCGAAACCACAGTAAGACCCAACTAAGGAAGAGAATTATACAAACTCCATTATGAACTTTGATGCAAAAATCCTCAATAAAATACTGGCAAACAGAATACAGCAAATCATAAAGAAGATTGTACACCATGATCAAGTGGTATTCATCCCAAGAACAGAGGGATGGTTCAACATATGTAAATCCACAAATGTAATAAGCATGTTAACAGAGCCAAGGACAAAAATCATATGATCATCTCAATAGATGCAGAAAAAGCTTTAGACAATGTCCAGCACCCATTCATGATAAAAACCCTATAGAAAATTGGAAATCAATGGTCTCTATCTCAATCTGATAAAATCCATCTATGACAAACTCAACATCCAACATCATACTAAGTGGACAAAAATTGAAAGCTTTCACTCTAAAATCAAGAACAAGCCAGGCGTGATGGCTCATGCCTGTAATCCCAGCACTATGGAGACTGAGGCAGGAGGATCGTTGTGAGTTCAAGACCAGCCTGGGCTACAAAGTGAGCTCAAGGTCAGCCTGAACTGCATAGCAAGACCCTGTCTCAAAAAAAAAAAAAAAAAAAAAGACAAAAAAATAAAATCAGGAACAAGATAAGGATGATAAGGATGTCCACTATTTTCACTCTTATTCAACACAGTCCTGGAAATTTTAGCCAGAGCAATTACACAACAGAAATAAAAGGAATAATTTTGGAAAGGAAGTTAAATTATCATTATTTGCAGATGACATGATACTCTATTTAGAAGACCCGAAAGACTCCACCAAAAGACTTCCAGATTTAATAAGCAAATATAGTAATGCAGCTAGTTATAAAGTCAACATTCAAAAATCAATAGCCTTCTTGTATATGAATAACAAACTCACTGAGTGAGAAATCAGAAAAACTATACCTTTTACAATAGCATCCAAAAAATGAAATACCTAGGAATCAATCTAATGTGTAAAAGACCTCTACACTGAAAACAATAGTACTCTAAAAAAGGACATTGAAGAGAATATTAGAAAATGGAGATATCTCATGCTCTTGGGTAGAAAGAACCAGTATAGTGAAAATGACCATACTTCCAAAACTGTTATACAGATTCAGTGCAATTCCAATCAAAATTTCAATAGCATATCTCATAGACTTAGAGAAAACAATCCTAAAATTTATCCGGAATCAGAAGAGACCTAGAATAGCAAAGGTGATCCTAGGCAACAAAGACAAGACACGGGGCATCACAATCCCTGACTTGAAATTATACAATAAAACTACTGTGATCAAAACAGTGTGGTACTGGAAAAAAAAAACAGATCTGAAGATCAATAGAATAGATTAGAAGACACATAAATAACTGCAGACACACTAAGCTACCTTATCTTTGACAAAGGTGCCAAACACATTCACTGGAAGAGAGCTAGTCTGTTTTAACAAATGGTGTTGGAAAAACTGGTTTTTCACATGCTTAAGATTAAAACTGGACCCATATCTTTCACCCTGTACTAAGCTAAAATCAGAATGGATTAAAGATCTTAATATTAAAACAGAAACATTAAATCTGCTGGAAGATAGGTAGGTAAAACTCTTGAAGACATTGGTGTAGGCAATGAATTTATGAATAAAATCCAGAGTGCATAGGACTTATTGCAAAGAATCAACAAATGAGATCTCATCCTATTGAAAAGCTTTTGCACAGCAAGAGAAACCACTAACAGAGTGAAGAGACAACCCACTATGTGGAAGAAAATGTTTGCCAGCTGTTCTTCAGATAAAGGATTATTATCAAGACTATATAAAGAACTCAAAAATTCAGTCCTCCCAGATTTAAAGACTCAATCCAAAAATGGGCATCTAAAATGAATACACACTTCTCAGATGAAGTACAAACAGCAAATAAACGTGTGAAAAAATGTTCAACAGCACTGGCCATTTGAGAGATGCAAATTAAAACAACACTGAGATTTCACTTCACTCCAGGAAGAATGGCTAGTATTAAGAAATCAACCAATAACAAATACTGGAGGGGTTGTGGAGAGAAAGGAACCCTCCTCTGCTGTTGGTAGGAAGGCAGACTGGTGCAACCACTGTGGAAATCAGTGCGGAGGTTCTTCAAAAAACTAGGATTGGAGGTCCCCATTCGACCAAGCTATTCCCCTTCTGGGTATCTTCTAAAAGGATTAAAAACATCATACCACAGCAATATATGTGCACCCATGTTTATAGCAGCCTAGTTCATAACAACCAGATCTTGGAAACAATCTAAGTGCCCACAACTAAAGAATGGATAAAAAGATGTGGTATTTCTATATAATGCAATACTGTTCAGCCATAAAGAATGATAAACAGAACATTTTTAGAGGTAAATGGATGTGCCTTGAAAACATTCTTATTAGTGAAATAAATATGTCACATGCATAATCATCACATTGTTTCATTGGTATGGTAAGGAAAAAAACACGTATTTTGTCCCAGAGAGAATGACTTCAGCCAAGCAATGACTCAGGCCACACCTGCCTTGATTTTTAACTAACCCACTATGAGCCATTTTGAGTTGACTTTTGGATGTCTTTAAAAAAAAACTGATGTGCTATATAAGGGTTTTTTGCATGTGGATATCCAGTTATTCCAACATATTTATTGAGGGTACAATCCTTTCTCCATTTAATTGCTTTTGCATCTTTGCCAGAAATCAAATGTCTGTTATGTGAGTATCTATTTTGGACCTTTATATTGGTACCTCAGTGGTTTGTCTATCTTGATATCAATGCCGTTTTGTCATGATTGGTATAACTTTGTGATAAGTCATGGGATTGGGGAGGGTTGGAGCTCTAATTTTGTTCCTTTATCAAAGTTGTTTAAACAATTGTGAGTCTTTTTATTTTTACAGAAATGTAAAGAATTGAAATGTTAATCTATATGAAAAAAATTTTAAATAAAGAATGATGGAGAAAAAAACAAAAAATGTCAAAGCTTTACAAGGAATTCATTAGAGTGCATAGAAAAGGTGTGTAAAGCCCAAGAGGAGAGCAAGATGAGACAGGAAGCAAGTTAACTGTTGACAACAAATATTGGAAAATAAATGTGTAATTTAAAAAGAACTTTTCCCCCTAAAAAAGATGAAAATAAAAGTCATCTGGTAGCCAATAATGGAAACACTAAGCTCATGGACAGAAAGAGAAGTTTACTGAAAAAAAAACCAATTTCACATTAAGCTACAAGGAACTGGGCTATTGATAAAGTACAAGGGAATCAAAATAAAACTGGTTAGAATATTTGCGAATGCATCAAATACATTATGGTGTCCTTATCCACCTTAGTCAGGAAGACTGGCTATCTTGCAACTTCCGACTCTTCCTCAATGTCAAAATGACCATGAAATGTAAACGTTTTGAATAAATTCAGGACACTGAGGCAGCCACAATAGCTCAACTAAAGACACGAAAGAAATGTTCCAGATCTGCTTCAGAGAGTGCAAGAACAATGGGGTACATAGGCTTGAGGGAGACTAATGCCAATGTACTTTACTATAGTAAGTTTTTTAAGGAAAAAAATAATAATTGAAAATGTGAAGAAAAAAAAAGAGAGAAACAGAAAAGTTCTTCAAAAAGTTCCATTCTGATGATGCACTGAAAGGTTACTGTGTTCCTAACGGAGTGCCTATCACTCACTCCCCAAGCCATGGAAAGAAAAGGCAATTAGGGCTGCCACGTTATTGGGAGACGGCACAGGCTTGCTAGGAAAAAGCCATGGGACTGGCTCATGGACAGCAGATGATTTCTCTGCCACGCAACCTTTTATTTTTTCAAAGCTTCCAGCTAACTTTTAAAACAGGATATTCAACTTTTCACAATACTATTACTTAGAGAAAAATGAGAACTATAAGTTTAACTGAAGAAAATGTAAAGAAAACCTTTTTAGACTTCAGTATCCCTCACGATGCTTCTGTCAGTTCTCAAGGTGCTGAAGATGTCAAAATCATGGGCACACACAAAATTGATCAAAGAAATGTTGATCTCACTTGGCACCATAGATACAGAAAGCCCAGATAACATATTAGAAAAAAATCAAAGCCAGCAGGATATTTTTAAAACAAACTATTTATCCTGAGTAAGTGTATCTCAGGCAGACAAAGATGAGTCAACATTCAACAATCAGAAGCACAGATGAAAAACATTTTACCTTAAAAATACATGTAATGCTAACACTCACAGGTCACAGGATCTTTATATGACGGTGGTAATGATGAAGAAATCAGTATGCAGTTGTATAAATAAGGGCATCCTGTGACTTACAAAGATTTTTGAAATTCTGTATATTATAGGAAGTACTTGTTTCCTGAGCAGAAGGCTGATATGAATCTTGTGGCTTTGGTAATTTGGAATCAAGAAAATAGAGGGGTGAGGGGAAATACATCCTACTACACAGTTATTTTTTCTACTTTTTCTTGCCCTGTTAATTTTGAAGAATTATTCTTATTATACAAATAAAAAATTTACACAGTAAAAAATCAACCAGGATAGATTCCCAACTTTGCTGCCTTTGGAATCACCTAAGAGCTCTGTAAAATCAGAGATTCCTTCATTTCACAGAACTAGTCCAGGCTGGGGACTAAAGAGCCAAGGATTATTTCTCAAACAAGTGTTTAAGGCATTTTGTTACCAGCAAGTTCTGGAATGCCTATTATGAAAAAAATCATTTGGTACATCCTCTCTTGAAGCTTTTTCACTATCATTACAGATATAAAATTTGGCATAAAAAATTAATGTTAAAAACATTCCCTAATAACACATGTCATGTCACCTTAAAAACAATGTTACAAGGACTAACTGCTACACAAATTAAGGCCCAAGAGGTCAGCAGCAGCCTCCATCTGGAGGCAGTCCCTGGCTATCAGGGACTCAACTCATTCCCAAACAAATATTTCAGGAGAGAAGGACTTGTTGGCCAAAGTCACAAGTGAAGAAACTTCCCAAAGAGGAAGAACTCACAGTGAAAGCAGAGACAGTGAAGTGTGAATTAGGTGAGGAGTTCAGCAGGTCTGGCTGTTGCAGGAAGGAGTCTGTTGTGACTGCTTCAAGATCTGGCTTGGAATCAGACTGTGGGGCCCCTTGAACTTTGAGTCAAGGCCATCCTGTGAGAAACAAGGAGCCACAAGGGGTCTCTGAAGGTGGAGTGACCAAGTCAGACTGTGCTATAAGACTGACAAAAAGCAATCAAGGTATACAATGTGCTTGGACACAGAGAGGCCATGGCTAACACTCCAGTGGGAGCTAGTGGGGCCTGGTCATGAGGAGTGGCAATGTGAAAGTAAAGCCAAGGTGTCTCTGCCTGGGGTGATTGGGATGCTTGGAGGGGAGGATCTGAGCCCTACACCGCTGCAGGAAGAAGCTTCAGAACTCCCTAAAACACCTCAGGTAGAAATGACAGTGGGTGAAGTCAGCTGTGGTTGTACTAACTGTGTCATATCCACCACAAGCTGCCACTGAAAAGACAGAGCTTTAGGTAGTAGTGACGGGCAAGCTGCAAGGAAGGGCTGTGTGCCAGCAGGCACACTCTATAGCAGCCCATGGCCTCCTTAGGACACTGATTTCCATGAGGTTAACTACCAGCCCTCCAAAAACAAAGGCTGTGTTACAGTGAGTAGGAAAATATCAAATGGTAACTTAAACTTGGGTAATGGGGAAGGTTAGAAACAGACCCCATTCTAGGCATGTTCTGGGATGAATCTCAGCACTTTACTGAGAAGATGCATAAAACTCAGAAAAAGGCAAATGATTATAACTAACTCTAGAGAAGACATCACTGAGGAAGTAGTCACTGAGTGGGAAAACTGCTTTCTCCTGGAGCAGTAGACACTGAGAAGGCACTCAGATCTTTTTTTGAGTGGCTTCACTTACCCCATACCCTGTCTGTCACCCAGAGGAAAAAAGCACTGCAGTGGGAGACACAGGCTTTTCGTAAGGACACACAGATGAAGCTCCGGCCACCAGGAGCTCACAACCTAGGGGGACAATGCCCTTTACAACTGCATCCCACAGAAAGGTTACAGAACCCTGCCCCCCTTCCCTTCACCTCACCAGGGAAAGAGAGAGCTGCTCCTCTCTCACTTGCTCACACAGGAGCAGAGACCCTGAAGAGGTGGTCACACAGCAGGGGATAGCGCTGGAGCTCAGTCTCAAACCCTCAGGCCTGTTCCTGCTCTCCTACATGACCAAGGAAGCCAGGTCCCAGGGAAGGAGAGCAGCACTCCTGCCAGAGCCAGCGGGGTCACTCAAAGCCTGAACCTCTTTCCTGGGCAGTGAATGCAAAGGATGATGCATTCCAAAGGGTCAAGGCTAGCCAGTAAAAGAACACCAACTTCCACGACAGGAAGTGACAAGGGCTGGGACTTTAAGGTTATAGACAATACATGTGGGGAGATACATGGTACCCTGGAGGCAGGCAGAGTGACCACCGAGTCAGGCCAGAAAGAGAAGGGCCCTTCACCTCACAGCACCTTCAGACTAAAGAGGACACTCTTTATGCACCCAGGAGAGCCCAGAGGAGCAGATGATGAAAGCAATTTGTGCCCATTTCTCAGGCCTTTTACCTTCCCATTGCTAACCCCCATCAGGACAGGGATGTTGATAGAACTCTGGCTGACCCTGGCTCTATCACTTGGCTTCTTAGGCCACTTTGTTTCTCAATCCAAAGCAAAGGTCAGGTGCGCCTGTTTCCTCCAGTCCTAATGCCCTGCAGTTCTAGAACTGGTAAACAAGTGACAATCAATGAATCATAAGAAACAAACAGAAAACTCCAGCAACCCAGAAGCCTTCTATGGGACTCAGCTCTCACTCCAGCCTTATAACTCCTTCTTCTTGTTTCATTAAGCATAAAATTAGAAAGAACCAATTCCAGGAATACTCTGGACAGCAAGGAGCAAACAAGCCGAGAAATGAAAACCACCCCCAAAAGAAATCTCAAGACAAGCAGACACGCTTGGGCGGGAGCTCATCATGTGGGCAAAGTTGTCACACCAGGTTCCAGCACAAGAATCTCTAGACACTGGACCCAAGTAGCTCCACCCTTGTCTCTCCTGTCAGTGCCTGTCCTTGCTTCCCCTCATCTTGGCGGCTTACCCCCATCACTCCAGTCCCTGAATTTCTTGCCATCATTTAACCCTCTTAATTCAGACAGTAGCAAAGAATTTGGAAATTGCATGTTGTCCCTGTTTCCTAATTCTTCATACCTGTTAGCTGCTTTCCCATACAGATGCCAAGTCTCTTGGGCATAAGAATTTTGTTTTAAAATCCTGCACAGAGCTAGCAGAACAGTAATGAATACTGAATTATGTTTGTTGGGTGATTTACACATCATTCTATAGACACAGAGGCCACTATGCAACAGTAATAACTATTTCTTGTTTTATGCCCTTTTTGTATTTATATATTCACTTAATTTTTACAGCCAGTTTCATGGTCAGAACAGAAAACTGAAGTCAGCTCACACAAGTTCCATACCAGGCCCAAGAATACTGGGTCTATATGTGAAAGGATGGCTCTGAGCCCAAGATTAACACCAGCTATCCTATGCTACCTCCTGCCAGGATCTGAGTAACAGTGGCTCTGTAATAGAAATTCTTGATCTCTGAGAATAAAACAGATCAACACATCCTCATCTATGAAGGCCTGAAATTGACAGTTGTTAGCCCCTAAAAGATGATGGGAAATACATTGTAAGGATCTGGATGAAGAAATCAGATGTGAAACCCCAGACCCAGGAAGAAACATCAAGAAGCATATCTGAAAGAAGAGGAAATCCTCCCTTAGCCTCTTCTTTTGTCCCTAAGGGATTTCCTGTCCCCAGAGGGTTTTGCACTCAAGACTCAAGGGGAGAGAATGGAACAGGGTGGGCAGAAGAGCGGGGGAGGTGGGACAGAAGTACCAACTGTGGGGGATGGGATGACATTGGGAATCTACACAAAAATTCCCAAACTTTCTAGTGGGGTGCCCACTGTGAGCATTCCCTCACAGACACCTAGGGACAGTGAACAGGAGGGCCATGAAAAGAAGATCCTATGAATATCTAGATGTCCAGCTTCCCCTAATTCCCTAACTTCAAACATGGAGCGATTCTTGTAGGCCCTGCTCTGCCCCAGGCTAGATGTGCTGGCTTCCCCCGTTAATTGAACAAGAGCTGCAGCCCTGGCATCCCAAGTACATGTGCCCAGGCAGAAGGGATGTGCCTGCCCACCTGTGGTAAAAATGCCAAGCTCCAGCCACCCTCAGTGTGTTCTGAGAGCTGTATTTGCTCAACCTGCTGGCTTCCAACTATCAGGAACGTCTGCAGCCAGCACTCAAGAAGGAAAAAAGGCCAGTGGTCTGAAGAGTAGCAGATGACTGCTATAGGTTGAGGGATTATTGCTCATGGTCCCTTGATTCTACACCCCACCATGACCCCTAAAAGAAACACCAGAATAAGTGTCCAAATACAGGCTTTACGGGCCAATGGCTATGCCTGGTGTCCTCGTCAGGGACACTTCATTTGTGAGATGACAATGACTCAACACTCAAGCTTGACAAGGACAATATGTCCAATTGGGAAGGGTTACTGCTCTCTAAATTTGCCACATTTACAGAAAGGATAAGACACAAACCCTGAAAGAATGCACAGTCTCCTAACCTGTGTAAGTTGGTTTCAGTTGAGGTGGGGCAGCTGGCCTTCCAAGTGGGCTTTGTGAATATTTCCAGAATATCACAAACATGGGACGCCACACTCATGCTGCTCATCTCACATTTTTAGGAAAAAAAGTTAAGGGGTTATTTCCACAGTGAGCAAGTCCACAGTGACACAAGTGCATTCACAGTCTAAATCTCTGAGGCTTGAGAAGAGGTCCCCAACCTCTCCAGGACACCTCTCAACCATGGGCCCAGCAAAGCCTCAGTCTCCTCTGCACCACTCAGGCCAGTGGTGCAGAGGAGACTTCTTAACTCCTCCCATCCACAGGGCAGCCAGAGCCCCCGCCTGAGACGAATGCACAGTATCCTTTTCCAGCAGCAGGTGGGTCTCCTGGACCTCACCAGCAAGATCTGGGCCTAGTCTGCTCCAAACCTGATCACTAAGATCTGGCTCCTAGGACAATAGTTTCCACCAAATGGCTCAGCGAACCTCACACAAAGCACAAGGACTCCAAGGCACCAGCTGCTCCGCTTCTCAGCTAGCCAGTTACCACTACCACAGAGAAGAAACTGAACAAATTTTTCACCAAGGGACAATTTTCCAGGCTCATCACAAGCAGCATATGAAGACCAGTGTCTTTTCAGGCCACCAGGACTGATGGACAGCCCTGTCCATTTTGGTGAGAAGCTCCCAGTGCATGTCCCCAAAGTACTACCTGACTCAGTATCCAGCTTCCAACTGCTCCCACTCGGAACTGTTTGCTCAGGCTCCTACTTGCCCTGTCTCCATATTTTAGGCCTGCCCTGAGGCTGGGGAAGAAAAAGAGGACCCCTCCCTAGGCACAGGAGGGTGGGCACATTCCATGCTGATCCAGAGCACTGTGGTGTAAGGACCACAGTGGTCCAGAGCACTGTGGTGCAGACCCGTGATACTGAAGCCCCACGCCATGCGCCCCTCACACCCCAACAATGAAAAATGCCCTGAAACATTCTCCCCGACAGCACATCTTCCATCTGCACCACCACTACTGGCAATGCAGACCTTTGTGTCTCCAAGGGCTTAAATCACTACACTCAAGACTATAGGGGGTGTACCCTATAGTCCCTGCAGTTCCAGGGAAGGCAGAGACTAAGGCAGAGACCACAGAAGAGAGAAATGACAGAGGTCAAGAATTTATGAGAAAAGAAACAGCACAGCAGAAACAAAAGTCACAGAAACAAAAATGATTCTGTTGGAACCCAAAGTGCCTTTTAGTATACCAATAAAATTACCAGAACCATCCAGACTTTCCCCACAGACTTACACTGTGGACACGATACTGCAGACGTGTCCATTTAAATGTCCTCTCAAGCCCCCACTTGGAAATAGCTTCAGGACAAATTATGCATTCTGACCAAAAGGATGACAGCAGGCCAGGGAAGAACACAGCCCGCCCTGGAAGGAAGAAGCAGTTCTAGAACTGGGAAGGACAGGGGTAAAGAGGGATGGCTAAAACCAGAGCCCTGAGCCTGCATCTACCCACTGTCGGGGCGGGGGGTACCCACCCCAACCCACTTCC
>PVLA01001047.1:0-29906 GCA_004027455.1 Hydrochoerus hydrochaeris
AAAAAAAAAAGACAAGGAATTTCAGATTGACTAATTTCAAAAAATTGTTTCAAATGAGAGGCATTTATGGGTGGAGAATGTCTCCTGCAGAGATATAATAAAGAGCTCTTATTACAAATAATAAATAAAAACCAGACTAAGTGAAGCATTAAATGTTGAAAATAGTCATGCCCCAGTGACTCAGAATAATTTACTCCGCTTTGACCATTTCAGTTTACTATAGAGTTATGGGATGTTTTTTCTGTTTCCAGTATCTCAGTGCTAAGATACTAAAAAAATCTACAAAAAGAGTGGCATGAGCCTTTGAAGATCTTCATCAGAACATAAAACTATTCCAAGTTTGTTACTTATTAAAAGGCACATTCATTCATTCATTCATTTACTCATTCACCAAAGATTGATTCGGGTGCTGAAATACATCAGGCATGATCCTGGGGTTGCAGATAAGGAGATGTGATGACATAGTTCCTAGCTTCTAGGCATCACGGTATATTAGAGAGATGGCAGAGAGATGAAAATCATAACGAGGTTGTTGAAGACCAGACCATCCGTCATTAAGAAATATTCATTAAATAATAAAATTCATCTATTTAAAAAACAAAGAAATCTGGGAGACTGAGACAGAAGGACTTCTGTGAGTTTGAGGCCAATCTAGGCTACAAAGTGAGTTCAAGGCCAGCCTGAACTTCACAGTGAAACCCTGTCTCAAGAAGACTGAAAAAAATCTAAAAAAAACTCAATCTATATTTTTTCAGAGCCTAGCATGTGCCAGGCCTATTCTAATCACTGTATATATAATGAAATAGATCCCCCTACCCCATGGAAATAGACTGGAAATTTACTCAAGTAAATATGTGATTACCAGTGATAATAAGTGTTATGAAAAGGTACACTACAGATTAATAATTTTTACAAGGAATAAAATTTGTATGCTCAGAAGTAATTTTTTTCAGTTTAAGTGAGATAGCAAACCAAGAATACATCATTGATTTAACTGCATAAGATCCCTTAGATATGTCCAGAAATAAGCAGTAACTGGATCGGTTACAACCAGTAAACAGGAAAGGATTGATTCAGACATGAAATAGAGGATCTGAGTAGCAGTCAGTCACATAGTAAAGCACTAAAAGTAAAGGGCTTCAGTATTTACTTGCATTTTTCATTTTAAAATTTGTTGAAGACAGTTGAGAAATATACTTTTAAACTTCACATTTATTTTCAAAGCATTAAATAGAGGCTGAGCTTCACATCAGTGAATCTTCTTTTGTGGGAGATACACAGTCTTTAAGGAGACATTTCAGTAAATGAAGCACAATGTCAAATTACCTTCTTATTAGATTTATTCAAGCATAATTCTATTTGAAATCAAACTTACTTTGAATATTGAGGAATTAGCTATCATGGAACCCCATTGGAAGGATCAACGGAAAAATGTTTCCAAGGACAGTAAGAGGGTAAATATTTTGCCTTTCACAAAGTTCATTTATAATTTGTTTTCATTTTGTATAGCTATTCATCCACTAGCAAAAATAGTTGACAGCAGAAGGAGAAAAAAAGCACCCAAATAAAGACTCTTCATTCACTGTTTAATTTCACACTTCATATATTTCTAACAGCTCACAGGCTCTGCTTTCTGCTTGGAGTTGCATCTCCAAGTCCTCTCCAGGAATTTACATTTGCTCTAAAAACCTTAGCAGGCAGCTAGGCCACTTTTGAAACAACTTTGCTATTAAAAATTCCCCCATTAAATGTTGAAAATAGTTCTGCCCTGGCGACTCGGAATAATTTACTGTACTTTGACCATTTCAGTGTACTATAGATTTATGAGGTGTTTTCTGTTTCCAGAAACAGAAATCCTTTGTGTAGCACCTTGGTGTGTTCTGAGGAGCCAGGGAGGCGGTGGTGAAAGCGGTTAAGTGACCACTTCTTCTTTCCCAGCCAGGGGCCTTGAACTTTGAGTTTTGTTTTTAGAAAAGCTAAATCAGAAGCAAATACTTTCAGGGCATTTTGATCCCATTTTGTAGCTTTTCCTAACCCTAGAGCAAAAGTGAGAGCCGTCAGGTAAAGACTTAGGATGTGAAGTGAGGACGAGGCTGAGTCTGCTGGTCGTCTGCACCGCGAGTGGCAT
Source organism: Hydrochoerus hydrochaeris (assembly GCA_004027455.1). NCBI lineage: Eukaryota > Metazoa > Chordata > Mammalia > Rodentia > Hydrochaeridae > Hydrochoerus > Hydrochoerus hydrochaeris. Next base: position 2,129 of record PVLA01001047.1, read on the forward strand.
CGGAGAGGACGGAGGACCGCACCATGGACGCCTGCTGGAGGAGCCCCAGGGGTGGAAAGGCAGCACAGTTTCCTTGCACTCCGCCACCAAAGGTCTTAGCAATCGCGTCAGAACAGAGAGAGCCACAGTGGTTCCTGGCCGTTTCTTACTTGGATCTACACACTTTCTGCATCCGCACAGGTGGACAGCTGCGAATCTCATCCTGTGTTACATTGCTGGGCACAGTAGGCTGACTTCGTTGCTGTTGTTTTTTGGAATTTTTTGGTCTTTTTGAGACAGTTTCTCCATGCAGTTAAGGTCGGCCTTAAGCTCACTTTGTAGGCCAGGTTGGTCTAGGACTTGTAACAATCCTCCTGCCTCAGCCTCCCAAGCGCTGGGATTACAGGTGTGCACCATCAAGCCTGACAATTTTTTTTTAATCCAAGAAAAGGAATGTGTAATTTCGGAGTAACTTACTTCTAAAAGACTCAGGGTCATCAAGAGAGCTGTGCGCCTTCTTGCAACCAAAGTCCTCCCAGGCACAAGGCCAGGAGGCTGTTTGGAAAGCCAGTTAGATCCTTGACTTCCTGAAAAATCGATCCGCATCAGCAGTGAGGCAGTAGTTGCTTTTCATCTGGATTCTCAAGCAAGCTGGACCAACTTGGGTATACACTCACGGTCCTTTGTTTGCCCATCTCTTTTCCCTTACTGAGGACATGTGACCTTTTGTCTTTGTACTTCAGTCACTAGCACACAGTTCCTGTTAACACTGAGGTTGAGGAACTCCTCCATGAAGGTGGATGGGTGGGTGGATGGGTGGACGGATGGATGGGTGGGTGGAGGGATGGATGGATGGATGGATGGATGGATGGCACTACTATGGATGAAACTACTATGTTTCAACCATCTAAAACAATTTGCTTGGCAGGGATTTAGCTCAGCAGCTCAAGCACTTGCCTGGTCAGTGCAAGGTCATGAGGTCAATCCCTGATAAAAGAAAAGAAATCAATTTGCTCAAATTAGTTAGTTCTAGAACATTTGGTTCTACTGAATTCTTAGCACCTTGAAAAACACATTCATTACCTCACTGAATTCTCAACCTCCTGGCACAAGTTTTGCTGTTCTTACTTCCTTGGTGAGGAAACTGAGAGGTGAGAAGCTCAATTTCATAAAGTCTAATTAAAAATAAGCCTCATAACAAGAATTCTAAATCACCCAGACTGACACTCAAGTCGTGTTCTTACCAACTTTATTACACTGCCTCTGTTTGGTTCTGTGTTTTCCCAAGAGATCAGATAGGCAATTTCCAAACAGCTGTATTTATTATCAGCTTTTGTGGTTGAAACAAATATTAGCTTTAGAACCTACGTGTATCATGTATCACAAGGCTGTTTGAAAGAGTGTTCACCTGCTCTTTCATTAACAGTCCTGCTTCCTGCTAGAAGATCCTCCCTCTGGTTCTCTAAACTTCACATCCTCCCTCTTCTCCACAAATGCTTCATAGAGGAGCAGCGCTTCATGTACGGATGTACTGCTGCAAACGTCCATCTGTAAATAAAACTTGTGTCATGCTCTGCAATTACCTAAATTCATTGCTTGCAGGGAACCCACTGTGAAATCTGTACTCATGTCTTCTGTTGTCTCTTTGAAACCCCAGAATTATTACTTCACATTCAATCTCAAAGGAACTAATGCACCATTCAGAGGAAGTCATTTGCATTACACAATGCTTTGGGCAATATTTGCAAATTAAATTTATATTTGTCATAATTTTGTTTTGCCACTAAGGTTGTGAGTGAGAGCAGCTTGAGAGAGAAAATGATGATGACAGCAGTGAGCGATTTGTCACCCGGATGGACAGCACAGCTCCCAAATATTTCCAGCTGCCACCTCAGCTTTTAGTTTGCCATAGTTGTGTCCACTCACACCTGTCATGAAAAGAATAATTAAGTTCAGACGGAGAGCAGAGGACGACCGTTCAACCTTCACTACTGGGGTCATGTCTAACAAGAAGACAAAACTCAAGGGAAGGGCGTGGGTCATTCTGGGTCATAACTTTGAGCTTCATTATGAAACAGTGCTTGGGTTGTTTTAGAATGAACACTCAAACAGAAATATATGTTGGGGACTAAGAATCTAAGGCGATCCCCCCTCACACCCCAAGCGAATGTGGTAGAATCCCATTCTTCTCTGGCCATTCCTGAGGTATGTGTGGGTTTAGAACAGAGAGGTCCTCCAGAGACTTCAACTGTTAGAAATGTTCGTTTTCTGTTGCAGGAACGTACGTGGTGGTGAGATAGCACATGCTGTTACAGGCGGGGTCTCACAACAAACGCATTTGTCTTCTGGCTAAATCGCCCCTCAATACCGTCAAGAGCCAAATGACTTCACTGTGTCCTATAGTTGGTTTCCTCGTCTCTCTGTGTGTGATTTCACTTAAAGTCATCTCTGGACTGCTTTGAATATAATGCTTTGATGTACTAGTGATACATCATATATAACTCCTCCAAATACTCTGTGACTAAACTCAGGTGAGAAATCACTACTAACCCTAACATGTCAGAGGACGTTGAAAGGAAATGCCTGTTTCCATATTGAACCCCCACTGGAAAAAGAATAGGAAATTTCATTTAGAAACAACATCATAACTGTGTGTTTTTTGTTTTTTTTTTTTGAGACAAGGTCTTGCTGTGCAGTTCAGGCTGGCCTTGAACTCATTATGTAGCCCAAACTGGCCTCAAATTCCTTTCAATCCTCCTGCCTCAGCCTCCCAAGTGCTGGGATTACAGATGTGCACCATCACACCTAGCTAATTGTCTGAATGTAAATGAAGCTGTTCTCCTAAAACTAAAACATTTTAGAAGCAATATCTTTAGATATTGCATTAGCTCTTTTTTGTAAAATGGAATAATTGTTCTGAACTATGGATCTCTTTAAGAACTGAGACTATCTTACTTAGCTTGCCCATTACTTAGCCCCTAAGAACAGCAGCTCATTAAATGTTTTTTTGATAAGCGAACATACAAACATCACTTTCCACAAATTCACACACACTCTTTCAATTTTTATGCTTTCCTTTCCTTTATGTTTTCATTGTAAAAATTTTTTCATTGCCTTTTAATTCAATGTAGCGGTTATTTTTTGAGAATCTCTACTCTCCCACTTGCCGATTGCTTATTAAATGCTAGAGATAGACATTATCTCTCCGTTTCATCCTCAGCAACCTCGCAAAATAAAAACATGCAGCCGAGGAAGGTGGAAAGTAGGCATGGGGAGGGTTAGGTGAGCAGGCCCCTCACAGGACCACGAGAGAAAAGGAAAATGCCCTCATTTCCAATGGGAAACATCTGGGGATGTAGCTCAACAGCATAAGCACCTGCCTGGCAAGCACAAGGTCCTGAGTTCAATCCCTAGTACACAAAAAGATTCTAAGTTCTAATGGGAAACAGAACATGGCCAGAGATATTAGAAGAAATATTGTTTTTTAAGCACTGGAGGATTTCAAAGAAAGGATAAATTATATTTAACTGTGTTGGAATAAGGAATGACGTCTAAAAGGAGGTAAATCTGTCCCTGAGTTGGGCAACTGGAGGGGCTGCCCTGGCGGTGGGTAGCGGTAAGGAAGGTACTGCACTTTACTTCTCTCTTCTAAATGTCATTTTATTTCAATTTCAAAAGTTTCTAAAGAAAACCACCAGCAGAGCGCCCACCCCAAAGGATGGAACCAGGGTAACGTAAAGGCAGGATGGCTGAGATGGATCTTGAAGGGTGTGTAGAATTTTGAAAGACAGGTTTGAGAGAAGAATTCCCTTCTAGAAATTAACAAAGGCACAGAAACAAGAAAGATATGGCACCTCCAGGAACCGCCCTGTTTAATTAGAATAATCACTGCATTCAAAGGAATCACAGGAGGCAAGACTAGACATGCAGGCTAGTGCCGTGAAGGGCAGGACATGAAATGTTTAGCTGGGTGGATCCACATTTATAAACTGCAGATGCTTGACAAACATTAGAACTGTTATCAGAGCCAAGCGTGGTAGTGCACACCTGTAACCCCAAAACTCAGGAAGCTGAGGCATGAGGATCGTTGTAAGTTCGAGATCAACCTGGGCTACAAAGTGAGCTCAAGGCCAGCTGCACCTAAATAGTGAGACCCTGTCTCAAAAAAAAAAAAATAGAATTGTTATCAATCAGCTTTTTCTAACTGAGCAAATGAATACATAAATGAACATTGAGGGCCTTCCTAAGGTAATCCATACCCTTTGCAGAAAGGTGCTATCCTGCGCTCTGTTGTAGTAAATTCTCAGCAAGCGGAGTGCATGCAGCCGTGGGGGTGGAAGGTTAACCAGAGTAAGCAATTTTTGCAAACGTTACACAATAGTGCCAGTTTCAGAACCGGTGCTCTAGGACTGAACATGAGAGAGAGCCCTGGACAGAGCAGAAGCCCATCGACGCCTGTACTTTTCCAGCTCCCATTCTCGGAGCGGTCACCAGTGACCTCCTAGTGGACACTGTTACCACTCTGCTGTCAATCTCAAGTGGCTTCAGCATTCTGCAGTGTTTGACACAGTTAATCACTTGAGACTTTCTCATCCTTTAGCCACCGTAACAATGCTGTCTTGACTTTTGTCCTTCTTTCCTACTGGGCCCTTAACCATCCGTTTCCTAAGTTACTATCCCTGTAACTTCCTGTACTGTGTGTGTGTTCTCCGTACTCGATTCTTGCTTGTCTATCCCCAGAAAGACCAATCTAGCCTTTCACCTTCTACTGTCACCAGCTGGCAACTCTTAAAACCATTTCCATGCCCGTCAGGTTTTCTACTAAGCTTCAGATGATTTGCAGTTACCTATTATAACTTAATACCAGTTTCTTCAAATACGGAAAAGTTCATATTTGACCCTGAACTCATTCTTGTCTCCATCCCTTCCACACCTCCACCCCCAACATGGTTCTGTCTATGCCAACCTTCCCTAGCCCATATTCTAAATCTTTGTACATTGTGTCACTAGTCATTTTCCCAAAGTGGAAGCCCTAAAATCTTCCTCAACTTCTGTTTGTCCCTTAATAGTAGTAGATACCACAGTGAAAAAAAAAAAATCAAGGTTCAGGAAAATTACATTTCCTGCCCCAAATCACAGGGCTGGTGGGAATCGAGTATATTAACCATGACCTCTGCCAGCTCTTCTCATTTGATTCTTGGAGGAAGTGGTAGAAAGATGAAAATAAAGAGATTGTGAAGAGAAGGAAAGTTTACCCAAAAGACTTGTCAGCGAATCCGAAAATCCAACAAAGTAGATAGAATGAACTTAAAAGCCGGAAGTTCTAGGGTAGCCACAGTGAGGAAGATTCAGGTAAACTGAATAGACGGAATCCAACTGACGTTATGAATTTATGATGAACCCAGTAAGATGCACACACACACACACTGTTCAGCTATTCCTGTTACCCAGGAAGTGCAGAAAGCACCATGGGCTATCAAACTGTGAGGAGGGAGAAGATTTGCAGAAATAGCCCATCAGAGATTCTAGTACAAGAAGCCGGACTTAATCCCACCCCTGTTAAACCCAATTTGCCTCTGTGCCAAACCTGAATTTTCTATTATAGAAAGCTGGAGAAGATAACCTGTTTGTCTAGTGACACTATAAATTCATGGCCATTAACCCCAAATGTGGCTTCCAAGCTGCCTGGTAGTTAATTATACTTCACTTCCTAAATGTCTCATGCAGTCTCCTGCTCCTCTGTCTCCCATCATCCCTTTCATCTGATGACCTTGCTTCCTGTTTCATCCACAGAATACATGCAGAAGAAAAAGCCCACCCGCTCCCGCCAGTGTGTATCTGTGTACACTCACGGGGCCTCCCGGCCTGTCTCGGGGACTGACCGTGCCCCTGCCTAACACTCACACCTCTTCCCCATGGGTGCCCACTGCTTCTCTATCTGTGCACTCAAGCACCTACCCAACAATTCCCTGGTCTCTCTTTTGCTCAACAGCTCTTCCCTTTCTGCTGGATTACTCCAGTCAACAAATAACATCAAACATACTGTACCATCTCCCGTCTTACAACAAACAAAACACAAACCTTCGCTTGAGTTCCTATCTCCATTCCGGTTTAGGAACCACCTTACTTCTTGGCCCAAAGAGTTATCTGTTCTCATGCTCAAATTCCTCCAACTCCAGGCCTCTCCCGAGTCCCCCTCAATTATATTCCCCACTCACCATTCTACCAACACTGTTCACAGTGTTCGATGTCAGAATCCATTTGCATTCCTGATCTTCTCTGGTCTATCAGTATTTGCTACCTTTGATGTAGCCTTCTTCCTTACAAGTCTCTTGGTTTGGCTTCCACACCAGCAAACACTTGGTCACTTTCTCATCACTGAGACATAATACCCAACACCCACAATGTAAAGGAGAAGAGGTTTATTTCGGCTCACAGTTGGTAAAGGTTTCAGTCTATCGTCGGTTGGCACCAAGGCGGGCAGCATGGCAGAGGGAAACAGTCCATGGCATGGTGGCAGGAAGCTGACAGCAACATGGGGGTAGGCCCTGCCAGCCCATGCCCTAGTGATCCCTCCTCCCACCCGGCTTCACCTCTCAACATCACATTTAGCTATAAACTCACCAGCGGACTCATCCACTAGGAGTGTCACACCTCCCAAAAGCCCCACCTATGAGTGCATGAGGCTTTGGGAGACATCCAGCTCTAAACCATAACAAATGCTCATATATTTTCCTCTCACAGAATGTTCCTTCTCTGCTTTTTTTGCTGGCTCATCTTCATTATCATAACCAAAAGGCATTCATGTGTAATGCCCTCAATTTTAGAATAAATGATGTGCTTCTTTTCACAGCGGCCGAGCTGTGCTGGTGACATCTGGCTTATCTACAATTTAATCAGCTTTCATTGTCTGATCCTAGCCCAGCTGGCTGCAGGAGGACTCTCAGGGACTGGCTGGTGGAGAAGGGAAGCCACTGTGGGACAGTCAGGCCTGGCTCCAGGCAGACACCCCTCAGTCACCGGCCTCCCCTGTCCTCTCTGTTGCAGTCTGTTCCTGCCATCCCGTCGGATCGGCTGTCCTTCCTTTCAGCTCAGTGATCTTCTGTGACCCCAGCAATGGTGACTGCCCTTGCAAGCCTGGCGTGGCAGGGCCGCACTGTGACCGGTGTATGGTGGGGTACTGGGGCTTCGGAGACTACGGCTGCAGGCCTTGCGACTGCGCGGGGAGCTGCGACCCTCTCACAGGAGACTGCATCAGCAGGTGAGTGGGCTGGGTCCCTTTGCCCATCCCCCTGTACTTCGGAGTCTTTCAAAGATCTGCGGGGATTAGGAAAAGCATGCACAGCATTAGCAGAGCAGAGATATATCTGCACAGCCTTTGCAGAAGTTATGTCAAATTGCAGACTCCAGTCATTTGTCCTCGCAGGTTTCTGGAGGTGATCTAGCCCGTCTTGCAAAATAAACAATTCTTCAAAAGCAGCTTTCTTATCGCAGTACTGCATTCTGGAGAGCGACAGGATGGGAAGGCAGAGGTTCGAATCTCTAGGGACACAGTGGCTTCTACTCGGGTTCTAAAAGATTCCTGAATAAGGGCTCTGTCGTGTTATTTCATCAGCCACGCGGACCTAGACTGGCATCACGAAATTCCTGACTTCCGTCCCACGCACAACAAGAGCGAGTCGGCATGGGCCTGGGAGGACGAGCAAGGCTTTTCTGCCCTGCGGCACTCAGGTGAGACGAGATCGCTGAGCTCACATTTCAGGGTCTGCGCGGAGAGCGTGAGGAGCCAGGAGCAGCTTTTGGGTCCTGTGAGGGGAACTCTAAGTAATGGTCCAACACGCATGAAATAAACATATAGCAGAGAACTATACAACTTTTGTTTGTTTTCTGTTTATTGAGGTTATAGGTAAAGTATAGAAAATTTCAAAAAAAAGAAAAGAAAGAAAAAGAGTGACCTCAAATCTCATTCAGCCGACTGTTAAGACTCATAGATTTCTCTGTCTAAAACCTACTGTTGTACAGAGCTGAGTCAGGCATAGTGGTGCACACCTGTATTCCCCAGCCCTCCAGGAGGCTGAGGCAGGAGAGTCACAAGTTCTAGCCCCAACACGGACAATTTAACAACTTATCAAGATCATGTTTCAAAATGAAAAGCAAAGGGAGGTTAGCATGTAGCTCAGCATGAAGGCCCAGAGTTCAATCCCCAGTACCAAGTAGATGACTGATAGATATGGATAGAGATATAGACAGATAGGTAATCTTTAGTTCTTAACCTTTTAGGTTTGCGTTTCTGTGAATTTCCTACCTGTAATTCCTAATTTGTAGGATTTCTTTTTAAACTCATTAATTCATCCATCCATCCATTTTCTTTCAGTACCAAGGATTGAACCCAAGGGCACTGAGTGAGCTACATTCCCAGCTGTTTTCATCTTATATTTTGAGACAGGGTCTTTCTCGCTGCTGAGTGATCCAAGCTGGCCTCTGATTTGTGATCCTTCTGCCTCAGCCTCCTAAGTAGCTGGAATCACAGGCATGCACCACAGTACCTGGCCCCAACAAATGTTTATCGAGTGCCTATGTCATGTGGCAGTGCTGTAAATACAGCAAGTGAACAAAGCAGACAACACTTGAATACTAGTAAAGGGAAAACAGTAAGAATAAATAAATAAAATATATGGTATGATGGATGTTTAGCATAAAAGAAAACAGAAGCAAGCCTGGAGGATAAGAAGTGCTTGGGAGGGCTATACTTTCAATAAAGGGACCGAGGTGAGCCCTGTGAAAGGTGACATTTGAGGGGAAAACAAACTGAAGAAGGTAAGGGAGTGGTCACACAGGTAATAGGGGGAAGAGCATTGAAGATACAGCAAGTGCAAAGGCCCGGGGGTGGAAATAGGACTGGATTAGTCAGAAAACAGCGGGAAGGTCGGGTGGATGTAGCAGAGGGAGGCAGAAGGAGAGTGCAGAGGAGATAAAATGGAGGCCTCAGAGGTCCCGAAAGAACTGTGCATTTTACCTGGAGTAACTCAGAAGCTTCTGGAGGGTTTTGAGCAGACACATGGCATTTAAAAAAATAACACCAGTAGGCATGGTGCATTTTCCTTTGTCACGTTCCACACCCTGAATGCAGGCAAAAGCCTAAAGGTTGAGTTTAAGCCAGGCTGAGGTTTTTCCGAGCAAGAGTGAAGCAAGGTGGGATGGAAAGTGGGTGAGGGGGGCTGCGAGGCTGCCAGAAGCTGAGGGCAGGAGTGGAGGGCATCCACGGGGGCGCTGCAGGGAATCGAGACAGGAACTGACAAGGCCGAGGGAGTCAGTAGCTGGCACCGGGGTTCCTAACGCAGACGCGTCACCTACCGAGCTTCTGCCTGTGTGGACCTATTTGCGGTCTGCACCGGGTTTCCCCAGCCAGCACCACAATGGTTTATCTCAGCACTGCACTGAGCGCCAGCGCCTGACACTGCAAGTTCCTCCCCTTCCTCCTCCTCTCTTGGAATTAGCTCAGCTACTGGCTGGTCCTTATTTCAGGTGCAAGTTATACGCAGCTCATTCAGCCCATAAAAAGCTCTGTTGCTGTTTTCATTGCGATTGCTGACTTTACAGGTTACTGTGAAAAAGCAATCACTTTATAATGTTGAGTAATTACAAACATGCTACACCTATTAAAGAGGTTTTAATACCTCTTTAAGTCCTTTTAGTAATATTTTGTCAGTTTCCTACAGAAAGGTTTTACATGTGCCAGTTATTAAACTTATTAAATTTACTAATTTGCATTTATTAACTTTATTAAATTTACTCCTGAGTACCTTTTAGATTTTTATTGCCATTGAGGAAACGGTCTTTCTAAATATTATAAATGATACTGTATCAGGAACCGTGCTGAAATTGTTTCCTAATTCCAATAGTTTATAGGTTATCTTGGATTTTTAAATGTAAACCATCTTATCATTAGCAAATAAGGGCAGTTTTGTCTCATTTTTAGTGTTTATACCTCATTTTTTTCTTGCCTTATTACATTGGATAGAGCCTCCAGTATAATATTTTCCCAAATTTGATGGAAATGTTTTGAAAATTTTACCAGTGTGACATCTGATAGATTTTTAATATGCGACCTTTCAATTTGACAAAAAAATAAATTCAAATAGAAATCATTCTCTTCTAATCCTAACTTAATTATTAGTGAGTTTTGTATTTAGCTGCGTTTTCTGTCTCTTTTGAGAATATTATATGGTTCTTCTCCTATAGTCATTTGCGCTGGAGATTTAGCACAGCGGCATAAGCCCCTACTCGGCAAGCACGAGGTCGGGAGTTCGATCCTCGATACCAAAAAAAAAAAAAAAGTAAGACTTGGGGGCTGGAAATTTAGTTTGGCAGTGCAAGCACTTGCTTAGCAGGTGCGAGGTCATGAGTTCAATCCCCAGCATCAAAAAAAAGCAAAATAAAAATAAGATTTTTCTATCATCAAGCTATACTTTTTTGGTGGGTTATGGAGGTTCAAATCCAGGGCACTAGCACTAAGCTACCTCCTCAGCCTTTTGCTTTTTTTTATTTTGAGACAGGGTCTCACTATGTCCCTGAGTTTCCTAGGCTGGGCTCAAACTTGCAATCCTCTTGCCTCAGCCTCCCAGAATGCTGGGTTACAGGCTTGTGCCACCACACCTGGCTTGCAGCTGACCTTTAAGTCCTAGGATAAACTCTTTGGGTCATGTTGTATTTTTATTCACACATTTTAGAATCTGACCTGCAAAGAATTTTGTCTTTTATTTGCTTAGAATTGTTGTATCATTGTTATTAGTCTAATTTATGGTACTGCCTAGGTTTGGTGAAGTTAGAAGTTCCTCTCCTGCTTTTATTTTCTATTCTTTGCAATAATTTATATAAAAATACAGTCATGCATCACTTAATGATAGAGGTATGTTCTAAGAAATGCATCCTTTGGTTGTTGTGCAAACATCATAGAATATATTTACTTTATCATAGTAACCTATGATAGCTAAGACTTCTAAGCAATAGCATCTTACAAAAGCAGAGTAGTTCATATCGTATGTGATTTATCGATAAAAATATCACTATTTGGCACATGGCTGTGGAATTACCCTTGGATGTTTATTAGAATTTACTTAAAAAACCATTGTGATGTAGCATTTCTGAGTGGATGGAAACAGTTGATTACTAATTCAATATATTTAATAGTTACTAACTTATTTGTTTTATTCTTGAGTTAAGGTTGATAAAGTTTTCTAGAAAATTATCAATATCATTTAATTAGCTTTTTAAAAATCTTTTGACATAAAGTGAGACATAGTATTCACTTTATAAACTTCCTAATCACTCAGCAGTTAGGTCTCCTGTTTGTCCCTAATCTTATTTCTAAATTAATCAATATTGCTTAATCAATATTGCTGATTTTAACATGATTTTTCTGAGAACTTTTAATTAAGCTATTCTAAACTACTTCATTTTTCTTTATTCACTAATTTATATCTTATGTATTATTTATTTATAAAAGTTTGGCCCTTTAAGCTTTTATAGAAATTTCCTTTTTATTTTGCAAAGTCCTAATCTTATTTTTCAGTGTACTTCTTTATTCTTTTATTAGCTTTTGAGTCCCATGGCTAACATTTATGTTTAGTCATCCTCTTTTCTTTGCCTGAATCATCCTGCTTTTTATATGCAGTATTTTCATTATCCTTCAGTACCAGTTTCACTGCTTTAGACCCATTCTTTCAAAACAGGAAGGGCACCTTGGATCTATTTCTAGGTCACTTACAGGACTGGCTATCTAATTTTTTTTTTATTTTATTTTAAAGAGAATAAAACCTAACAAAGTAAAACGTAATAAAACCAATCAAAACAAAACACTGAAAATGGTACAAAACTTCAAAAACAGGCTAATAGGATACAATGGCTACCATAGTATCTCTTATTATCTTCACAATAGTTGTCCATACCATGAGACATAGTAAAATCAAATAAAACAAAATAGAATAAAACCAATCAAAACAGAACATTAACTAAAACAAAACAATACATCTGAACAAAACAAAACAGCGAGAACAATACTGGATTTCAAAACCAAGACAGAAGGAAATCCCCCATGTTTGCGTATTGCGTACTATTATCCTCCTAACAGTTGTGGAAACTACCGGCCTTGGGCCTGCAAAGCCAACCAAGCATACAGGCATTTAGTTGTTGTACCTCAGTTGTATACCCCATCCTCTCCTCCAAATCAGCTGGTTGCTTACATGTTCTATGATCGGCTCACAGGAAAGGCAAACTGGCTGCTCCCTTCCTGGGCCCCGCTTGGCTTGCGTGACTTACAAGAAGGGCGAATTGGCTTCTTGTTGTACTCCTTCTCCCAGACCCAGCACGTGGCTACCGAACTTGCAGGGTTCCATTTGAGAAAACATGCAGAAACCCCTTGTTTAGAAACGAGGAAGAATTTCAAGGTGACGATACAGGGCTGCAAACCAAGCACAAGGCCATCCTCGCTGCAGGTCTTACACGTACCACGATGGCCCTACCTAAGGATGCAGTTTGCAAAAACTAAAATCCCAGGGCCTGAACAACCACAGTTTAGTTTTGGGGTTTTTTCCCCCACTTCTTTTCATTAGCAAAAAGAGCCTCACCCTAGCGCTGTCTTCAAAGAGTGAGCCTTGCTTTGGTCCCTGCTTAGTTCCCTTAACCACAAACCGGGCAAAGGTCTAGGACTCCAGGCCCCTTTCCCATCACACAGTCATCCATTTCTAATCCACCAAGATTTGGATCTGGTTCTTGGCTATCTCTGTTTTGTTTTCTCTTATACCTCGTATTGCTCTCTGTTTGGATTTGAGATTGTATTCAAGTCTGAATTTGTAAACCTGTATTGATTGCCTATAATAATTATTTCCATCATTTTATTATGAAAATTTTCAGACGTACCAAAAAATTTAAAGAGACACCTACCTGTATGTCCACCACCTAAAATTCTATCCATCCACTGGTGTATACTTTACATCAGGGAGAAACCACAATTGTAATATATTCTTGTTAGAGAATTTATGAACCCTTAAAGAATCAAGACCCCATATTTGAGAAATACTGACATTTGCAATTCTGTTTTCTTTTTCTGCTTACCATAATCTTATTGCATTTTACTTAATGGTTTTATTTTAATTCATAACAGGAAATGAGGTAGGGAAGATAAGGTAATATGAATATTGTCATATTTATCTTTTAGGTATTTAAAAAAGAAAACAAATTTTCCCCATTAATTTTTTTTTTTTGGCTTGAATGCTTCTAGTTTGGATTTTTTTTTTTTTGCTTTAATAGTCTGCATTTAAAAGGGAAAGAAACTGCTCAAAGGGAAATTATATTGTTTGATCAATTTCACATGTCTGTGTCTGGTAGCCTGAGCAACTATTTCTAAGGTAGCAGTATGCAATATAACAACCATTGTTAAATTCCTCATATCTTGCTTTGAAATCCTAATAGTGCTATTGATTTTTGTTGTTGCTGCTGTCATTTTGCTATTGTTGTTTTTTCATTTGTTTGCTTCTTGATTCTTCTGGGGTTTTTTTAATAAATTTTTTTTAAAATTTGAATTTTATAATTTTAACTTTAATAGCCACTTTGAAATTTTTTATTGTACTTTTCTAACACAATGACTTTGTATAGTTCGCCAGCTTTACCCTCGAGACCAAATCTGTAGTAAGCCGGGTTTTGAGACTATTGGGCCAACTGCGCCTGCTGCCAGGGAGCCGGGTGCAGACCAGTCAGGCACGTAAAGTGCTGGCTCCGGGGTGGACTCTGGACTCTCACGTCCACCACAGCTGTTTGGTCTATGATGTCCCCGGAGAGCTTCTGAAATTCATCTGGATGAGCTCCAGGTGCAGGCAGACTTTGTTCTGTTTCCTGCTAAAAACAGCAGTATTCTCATTGCACATAGGATAGTGCTCCTGGGGGCCTTTCCTCAACAAAAAAGTGAAGACCAGTTTCTTAAGAAAAGAAGAGTTCATCCTCAAATCTAGATGCCTACCTATTATCTACAGTCAGTGTCCGTGAAAAGCTTTGGGCTCGAAGTATAATGCATGGTAGCAGCAAAATGCCATTCATTTCTCTTTTCACTGCCAGGGATCAGCCCAGGCCTTGCACAGGCAAGCGCACTAGCACTGAACTACATTCCCCGCGCTTCATAACCTTAGTTTCTACCACTGCTGGGGAGGTAGAAAACACCAGATGTGCAATTTCACTGCTTGAGTAACAAAATTGGTCTGAACCAGGACCACAGAACTGTGAAAGATGCTCATCTTTTAAAATGTACTAGTAACCTAGCGTAACTAAACAGGGTTTTCTCCCCTTCTAGATATGTTTTAAGAAAACATCGTGAGGGCTGAGTGTAGCTCAGTGGTAGTATGCCTGAGTTGCTGGGTTCAATCCCCACCACTTCCAAAAAAAAAAAAAAAGTTCTTGGTTGAGCTCAACCCCATCCCCAAAGAATTTTTTTGAGACACGATCTCATTATGTTACCAAGGCTGGCCTGCAACTCCTGAGCTCAGGTGATAGCTGTTAACTACAGAGCACACTTCCCACAACCCAATCTGACCCAGAAATGCCAATGTTTGAGCTTCAAGCATCTGCAGAAGGAGAGCTGTAAGGTAGCCAAAGAGAGACTTTCCAAAGAGAGACCTGTGTAGCCTCCTAAAAGGCTGAAAGGACTAAAGAAAGGTAAGAGCAGGATGCTGAGGACTAGTGCGTGCCATTTGGAGCTGCATTCGGTTTTACAGCGCGGTAGTTACCAAACTCTCCTGCTTTCGAGGAATTATCGAAAGTCGCAGCCACATGCCTACATTACTACAATTTCTGAATAAGTGATTCTGTGTTTAACTATAGGCAATATTGTTTAATAAATCACAATTGGCTTTCAGCACCTTCGATTTCTCTTTTCCAACATTTAACTCCACCGTGATTTTCCATGTGTAAATATGCTCTGACCCGTGGAGTAAGCTTCAGTCAGGGTCTACAGGCAAATGTGTCCCACCTCACTCCCCACCTACCCAGTGTCACCAGAATCGTACTCTCTGAAAAGGATTTGAGTTCATGACTGCAGGGGGAAACTGTAGAAGAGCCTGCTCTACACTTCCTGCTCCCTGGATCTCTGGTACTTTCCTGATTCCCCGTTGTTCTGAGTCCTGGTTCTTTAGCTGCTTCTCCTTCCTGGAAGCTGCTCCACATCCTTGCAAGGCGGAAGTTAGAGAATTGATTGCCACCGCCAACTTTACACACAGCTGAAAAGTTCCCCTCCTAACTTCCTGATCTCTGTTCGTGACACCATCCTGTCGCCTTAGCTGAAACTTCATTCTCAGGATGGTGTTTCTTGTTTGTTTATTTGTTTTCTTTTAGTGCCGAGAATTGAACTCAAGATCTTGTGCTTGCCAGGCAGGCACTGTACCACTGAGCTAGAGCCCTAGGTAGGTGTTTTATAATTTCTGTTCTCTTGCCCTCAACCAATCCTTTGAAAACATTTGCAAACCCAAAGTCTCAGTATCCCTTGATTTTTTTTTTTTCAGTGCTAGAGCTTGAACCCAGGGCCTTCACACTAAACATTATCTCCACTCCTTTTCTAATTTTTTATTTAGAGACGGTCTCATTAAGTTGCTAAGTTGCCAAGTTGTCCAAGGTGGATTTAAACTTATGACCCTCCTGCCTCAGCCTCCCAGAATGCTAAAATTACAGGTGTGTACCACCATAGCCAGCCTACTTCTTCCTGTGTTGACCCATGGCTACCTGTCTTGTTAGACTCACATTACATTTAATTTAGAGGAACATTATAGTGAAAAAATTAGGGCTTCCAATTCTCCCAGACTGAAACTTAATATTCAGCTTTCATCCTTATTAGCTGAGTTACCTTGGACGCGCTAATTAATGTTTTGATCTTCACTTCTATATCTGTTAATGCCTATGTCATCACAAATGTTAAATAAGATTATTTGGATGAAAGTCCCCATATACTTTATGACTTATTGTTGGCACTCTAATTACTGTTGCTGTTGCTACATAGAGTTGATTAACTTTTAGTATAGGTGTATTTTTTAATTCATGTAACTTCAATAAACCAATAGCTTTGAAAAATCCCCTGTTATCTAATAAAGTCAGGCTCTAATTGCATCCTTAGTTAAGGTTCTACATCTTGCCCACTTCTACTCTTCCTGTTCACTCCACACCCAGAATACACAGGACCACTCACTCTTCCATGAACACTCTCGACCATTTCTTTCATACATTGCTATGCTCGTTCTTTCATCTCTGTATTCCTAGCAAAGTTAGGGTCCTAATAAGTAAGTAACTGAGAAATCAAGCTGTGTGGCTCAATAGTAGAGCACTTGCCTAGCACGCAGCAGGCCGTACGGTCAATCCCCATCGCCACACACACAAAATAAAATTGAAGCGTGTCTGTCAGTCTGGAGTAAGAGTTCCTCAGTAAGTGTTCCATGCATTACCACACAGTGCTTATGGAATGCAGGCTATGAGGGCCAGAGAAGAACGAGGAGGAAAGGGTAAAGATTACTCTAATTATTAAATCCATAAGAATGAAAATCATCTCCATTCTGGATCCCAGAAACATAAGGCAGAATAAAACATAACCACTGTCCTCAAGGAAACTGCTGTCCTAGAGAGGAAACATATAAACGAGTATGGAAAATGCTACCTATAATCTATATACAAAGGCATTTTGAAAGTTTTGACAGGCTCTGGTAAATCTATTGCACTTAATAATTTTAATATAGGGCCAGAGGTTTAGTCAGCAGCTTAAGTGCCTGTTTGGCAAATGCAAGGTTGGGAGTTCGATCCCTAGTACAAAAAAAAAATTTTTTTTCCAATAATTTTAATACATAATTTCAAATATGGGAAGAAAAATACATTCTACTTTTTCAAAGTTTATTTCTAATCCCTCTTCAGCCAGAAATCTCTTCCTGTTTTCCATATATGGGACCACCTCGCCCAGGCATGAGGTATCTATCTCAGATGATATAGAACTTCTTAGATGCTTACTTTATTTACTTTACTGAATCATAAGCCTTAGGCAAGAGAGGTATCCTGCTCACCTTCATGTATCTGAAGGGTGCAGCAGTGTGCCTTACACATCATGGGTGCCAATCAATACTTCTTAAATGGGTGACACCATCATCAACGTGCTATATAATCATCTCATTGTTACTTTTGTTTTCATGAATGTAAACTGCAAAAAGACAATTTTCTTTTCTATGAGTCATCCACTCTTTCCTAGCTGTGTCTACCACAGTTAGGTAGGTACAGTGGGGGATGATAACTAATTCAGTTCAGAAAGAGGCTGTACTGCTTTGAATGACTTTCATGGTTGCTTAGCATGTGTGGATTACCTTGTACAAATCACTCAAGGCTTCAAGCATGGGTTAGCTGGATTTACTGCTCTTTCTCTTCCTGTTTCTCTATTTCTCTTTCTCTCGCTCTCTTCCTCACTTCTCTCTAGAACTAACACAAGTTTCCATTTCTTTTTTGTAGGTAAATGTGAATGCAAGGAACAAGTGTTAGAAAACTCCAAGGCATTCTGTGGAATGAAATATACATACGGTGAGTCTGGAATCCTCAAATGCTTGAGAACCTATTCAGACTAAAGCCAGGTTTTCAGAAAACAGAAGGCCGAAGGGTGACATTAGCACACTGCCTCGCACCCACTAGGCATCAGGGAAGAAGGTGAGGACCTCTATGGCAGCATAAGAGCTGAGCCTAGCTGTGCACCTGTCTCCTCCCCAGCTTCTCTGAATAGTTAGATCCCTGCACCTTGCAAACACCAGGAAAACACATCACACAGAAAAGGGGAAATGGTACTGCCCTGAGTAAAGATGTTACTACCTTGAACTTCCAAGTGGCTTTTATTGACTATTAAATATACTAAGATAGCTTATCTCGGTAATATATTCTTACCTAGTACCGGAGGCTTTTTAGTGCTCCATAGTTTATATAGCCTGAAATATGCATTAGAATGAAGAGGAAATTTTAAATTGTGATTTCTGAAACCAAGTCCTGTACAGCATTTAGATTCTTGATAACATTGTATTTAATCTCATAAAATATCAAAATGTAAGTGGTAAAAACCCCATAAATCTTAGCTACAATTATATACACACTTCCCTCTCTTCACCTCCCAACTTGACTAAATAATAAAAGGAAACTTTTGAAATGTACAATGCCCGATAAAAGAAAAGCAGTTCATAGGCAATGCATTTACTGTCAAAAGCAAGAAACATGGTAAGTTAGCCCTAAATTAGCTCAGGGAAAATATCAGCTGGTTCTCATTATCACACAGCGGCAGCTCTCCAGCAAAAAACAACCTTTCAATAAACTGTGTTAATTTTCTACTTTAAAAAACTTGAACATTTTTAATAATGCAATAAAACACTTTTGTTAAGTGCATTACAACTAAAGACTTGGGGGGAAAATGGTTTCTCTGTCTCCATTGCCTAGTTTAATGAGAAAAACACATTTGATTCGTTTATTCCATTATCAAATACTTACTGAGCAGCGGTAGCACGGAGACAAGGCCCCTGCTCTCTCTGAGCTGATGGGGGAGGGGAATAATTATAGTCATCATTTTCTGAGCATGAGCCCTGGGCCAGACGCTGTGAGGCCCGCCCTTCATGCATCTATCTCATTCGGTTCTGGTCCAAACTCTACCTCTTCTCAGTCACTCTCGTGACCTTGGGTAGTTCGTTTAAATTCAAAAATTCAAGACCACATGAGTCCTTAAGATCACTTAGAAGTCTAAACTTCGATGGTTTTATAACAACAGCTTTAGGGCCACAGTATTCTTGGAATATGAGATGAGCCAAAATAGAGCTTTCTCATTACACACAGGCTTCCATCAGGATGTAGATGAGCCGGTCAAAAGTCACTTAGTGATGCAAAAAACTGCACCCAAGGGTCCCTTAGGTCTACTTTCTTCCCCACTCCCTCTTACTCCATTACTTAATCCCTGGCCACATCCATCTGCTTAGTCTGATTTGAATATTACTTGTTCTATACGTATACTGAAATCCCGCATGGTACTCATAAATATGCATAATTTAGGTACCAAAGGAAAGGATACATTACACAACCTCATTAGGATATGGAAAATATCTTCTAGCTGTAACATTTTGGTTTCTGCCATAACATTATATGCAATCAACTGTAAAAGTATCATATAGTCAAAATATAAATAAAAACCAAGACCAAAATCATGCTTCCTATATATCCATATAATAGATTTGATAAATGAATATATTTAGGATTATATTTGCAGATTGCATTTAAGACTGATATAGCGATATGAAAGACAGGAGTTGAAATGGCTCAAGGGAAATGAAACAGCTCATATCAATAAATGAGGTGAAGCCAGCACAAAAAATGAATGATCCTAATGATTTTTTTTAAAGCAGTTTCACATTGGGTCATTAACAGTTCACTTTTCTGATATATTCTGAAATGCATATTTAAGTTGTTCAAATGATGAAATCTATGTACTTTAACTTTTGGAATTATGTTGTTACAGTGCTAAAGATAAAGATTTTATCAGCTCATGATAAAGGTTCTCATGCTGAGGTCAACGTAAAGGTTAAAAAAGTCTTAAAATCTACCAAACTAAAGATTTTACGTGGAAAGAGAACATTATATCCAGAATCCTGGACAAACAGAGGCTGCACTTGTCCTATCCTCAATCCCGGTGAGCATTCAACTCTCCTGTGTTAATAGCTACTTTGTCTCTGCTGATTCGCTGTTGTCTTACATAATCAGAACCACAACCTAAATGAACTCAGAAAGGCATCTTCTTTTCACCATCTGAATTCTGGAGAAAATCCAAATGGAATTGTTTGCACTGATATCAAAAAATTATTTCTCTTCCACATACTCTATAAAGGTAAAATATTTCAAATCTAGCAATATAATACTTTCCATCCTAAAAAGAAAGTCTCAGATTGGTTCCAGGTGCCAGCCACGTAGAAAGGACTTTTATGGATTTATCTGCCGCTAGCTAGCGTGTTATCTGAAAGCTAGGTCCTGTTACACTGGAACCTGTTCCCAAAGGAAGCTCAAATGCAAAATTCCATCTGTGCAAATAATATTGAATTCATTTTTACTATTGCATGAGAAGCATCTGTTTCTCCTGGATAGAAAAAAACTCCCAAGTTCTCATCGTGTTGTTTTTCATTAAATGTTCACTCTGGTTTCAAATTAGAAACAGCAGCAAAAAAATAAGCAGAATTTTAGCAAAAACTTGAGAAATTATATTTGATCCTTAAAAGGCACAGGTAGAGACAAGCCGGTGAGCAAGTGTAGGTACATGCTTCATGTGTGGAAAAAGTTACTCCTTTTTCTTTTTTTTTTTTCTAAGTGGGAATAGGCTACTTATTTTTTTTTTTTGCCTCCCTCATGAAATTTAAGGACAGAATTTAGATTTTTGATCATAGTATCTTTATTGCCCAGATAATGGTAACATAGCTCTCAGATAGTAAGTTCTATTAACACAAACAATAATTTTGAAAACGTCTACACCTGCTGATGTTTTCCTGTTCATAATTTAAATTTAAAAATTCAAAACAGGTGCATAATGTATATTCTGCATGTAATTCTTCCGCATACAAGCTAAGAAACCACAGTCCTGTTAATAAGAAGTCTTCTGTGATCTTTGATTCATACATTGAAAGAAACAAACAGATAACAGAGAGACTGAAAGAGAAACTACCAACAAGATATCCCCTCAATCTAGACAACCTAAGCAGCCGTACAAAGGTTTTAATTTTTCTCACCTGCTAACTAATTTCTCATTATCTTTTTCTGGCCCTTAAATGATTTATTTAAATTTTAATTTAAAAAAGGGGGAAAAAAAAGATCATCTTAAATCCTGAAGAAATAGATCCAAAGAATACACTGACGTAATGAGAATCTTGGATTTTGAATACAGGAAACTAAAACTCATTAGGTTTCTATTGCCCGGTGTTGGTGCATAGGGGCTTTTTTTATAAGCACTTTTCTACTATCTTGGCACAAGGAAAAAAAAGAAGTCTGCACAGTTTTTCAGTAAGACATTAAAAACAAAAGCTTTGACCATCTGAGCCTCTCTCCAGGAAGTGAACTATACTTCCTAATCAGGTTCCTGCCAGAGCCAAAGAATTGACTGAGTTCATCACAATTGAAAACATAAGTGCAATTATTCAAAGAATTCTTGAAAACATGTTTACTTGCTTTGAAAAAAAAAAAACTGGAACCTGCCAAAGCAAAACCAGATACTCCTTCGTTTTACTTCGCTTGTCCATTTTTACAAGTTCAATAGCCAAAGCCAAAGGAAACTGATAAGAAAATTTTGAAACCTTGTGTATCTTTGTGCTTCCGTTCCTAGTTTTGACAAGAAGCCATCTAATTGATAACCCTGAGAATTCGTTCCTTCTTAATTTGTGCACAACCTGACTCATTCATCAGTCATGTATTTTAGAATGCTAAGGCTAGCACAAAAGTGTATTTTCTTTCTCTATGCATACACGTTAAATTGTGTGCCCTCAAACATGAAGCAAAGTAAATGTCAAAGCATAGAGACAGGAAAACTAAATGTAAATGCTGATAAGAGATGTAAAAGAAAACATTGCTTTGCATGTTAATTTTTGGTGTAATGCTTCTCCACAGCGTACGAATTTATTCAGCATCATTTATGTTCATTTAATTTATATTTATATTTTAAATTAATGGCAAACTCCTATAGTATTTGTTTTACCTATAGTTTCAAAGTAAATTCGTTTAAATTGGTACACTTAATTTTGGAGCTTTTTAAAAAATTGTTAATTTGTTTGTTTTTTGAGACAAGTTCTCACTATGTATTTCAGGCTGGTCTTCAGTTCATTGGGTAGCCCAGATTGACCTCAAACTTGCAATGATTCTCCTGCCTCAGCCTCCCAAGTACTGAGGTTATAGGCTGCACCACTATGTCAGGCATTTAACAATATTTATAAAAGAAGAGCTTATTACATTAGGTATTAGATGAATAATATCTAGACTTTGTAACTAGTCTGTTAATAGTAGGGCTCTCCTGCAGAAGACAGAATGATCCTTTACAGAGTGTATTTACCTTATAATCTATTTCATATTGTGTCCTCCACTGTTATTATGTGAAACATTTTTTCTAGGGCATCATGTTCCTTTTTCTCTTCTTTTGAAAACATGACAGTTTTTTTTGTGTTTTTTAATTTTTTTGTTTGTTTGTTTTTGGTACTGGAGATCGAAATGACCTTGCAACTGGCCAGTCAGGCGCTTATGCCACTGAGCTAAATCCCCAGCTATGACAGTTATTTTTAAATTTGTTTTTGTTTACTAATCTTTTTAATAATCTTTTTGTTCTTGTTAAAGTAATAAAATACAAATACCACCGGGAGTGGTGGCACACGACTGTACTACCAGCACTTGGGGGGACTGAGGCAGGAGGATCGTTGTTGCAATTTCAAGACCAGTCTGGGCTACAAAGTAAGCTCAAGGCCAGCCTGAACTGCAGAGCGAGACCCTGTCTCAAAAAGACAAAATAATAATAATAATAATAAAATAAAATACCAGTACATTGCAGAAATTTAGGGAAATTTTCTAAATCTTACATTTCTCTCTCATGCCCAGTCTCCTCTCTGTTAATTTCATAGTACACATCCTTCCAGATCCTTCTCTGTGTATACAGGTTCCATTCTGCAACCTACTTTCTTCAGTAATAAGCTTTACTTTCCATTTTAGTTTTCACATTACCTAATATGAAATATAAAAATGTTAAGTGCTAATAAGAGCCCAGACCCTCTTCCTATTTCCCAACTGATCCTTTCTGATTTGTCCTTGATGGCATTCAATCCAAAATCACACTTTATATCTGGTTTTTCAGAACCTCAAGTCCCTTTTATGTTGACATAGTCTCATTTTTGAGGATTTGTTGAAGAAAACAGGCCATGTGCTGTGGATCCTCCAACCTCTGAGCTTGGATAGTTCCTTCAAGTGTTGTTTAGCTTGTTCCTCTATCCCCTCTACTCTGTGAAGAAAGGTGTGACTGAGTCATGATAAACACTTTGGTTAGCTTCTGTTAGAAACACTGTCTTCTGCCTCACATCCAGTCCCATCAGAAGACAGAATGTGGGTGGTCTGCACAGGAGTCACCTCAATTGATCCTCAGGTTACAGTGAAAACTGTCTGATTTTACCCCTGATACCTTTGTTTTTTCTTCCGAGACTAGATGAGTGTAGAATTACTGAGCAACATATAAACATCCAGTTTTCCGTTAGCCATTCTGTTAGTGATTTTTTTCACCAATTGATAGTCTCTTTCTGAATCCCATTAGAGTTTGATGTTTTTTTAAGTTTTACTTCTATTTATCAGCTGACATTCTACAAGGGATTTTTTTCTCTCAAGCTGAGCTACTACGTTACTATGAAGTGCAGTTTTTATTGTAAAACAGAATAAATGCTAAATTTTTCACTTCAATTTTCAATTTGCAAAGTAAAATTTTCATATTAGGTAATATGAAAACTAAAAGTAAAGAATGGCTTTAACAACTACCTGAAAAGGTGACAATTTTGCTCTGGTGGGTTTTTTTTTTTTCTTTAGAATTATTTTGGAATTATGGATTTTTCTTAATACTGTGTGCTTCTATACACACAATTATTGTTTCTTGGTGCTCAAACTATCATAACTTCAAAAAGTTATAGTCTGTTACAACTCACTCTTGTTACCCTCATATATCCATTTTAAAATATGTGAATCTCTGAAAGCTTCCCTGATTTTTAGCACAATATCTCACAGACTCACCTTATCTGACTGCTTAGATCTGGAATAAGTTGCTCTCAAGGAAACCTTGTTTTGTTTTGTTTTGAGTGAGACATGCTGTTATCAGAGACCACAGTATTCATTCCAGCAAGGATGACATTTTTCTAGGTCAGTTAAGTGAAAGAACAAGAAATATAAAATCATAAGTTTTAATTTATATTTTCCATTGAATTTCTAGTGTTTTACTTAATTTTTAAGTTGCATAGTTCTTTATTTTATGTTGGAAAGTTTTATCTGAGGAACGAAATTATTTGCCTGATCCTACAATATTTTTAAAAATTATTTCTAAATACCAAAATTGCTATTATTACATTTGCTGAAGGAGCTTATCATCTTTAAATTAATATGTAGGCAATGAGAATTCCATTCATGTATGTGTGTGTGCTTATGTATTTGAAAATCAAATATTTTTATTTGAAGCCTGAAAAGACTTTTGAAATATAAATACAGCACTAGATCTGGCCAAATCTCAACATTTTTTAATGTATCACAAACATCCTACATCCCGAAAAAACATTATTTTTATATAGGGAGTATGTGTTATTTAGTATAATCCATTGCTGTCTTCCAATATGTTTTTCCAAGTGGTTGCTTCACTTTTACAAAATCCTTCTTTCTATCTACTGCCATGCACAGGGAGTCTCCCAAATACTGATTTGTGTCCTCAGAGCGCTCACTTCTTTTCCATAGAGAATGAAGCACAGGGTGGCCCAATACGAAGTAGAAGTCCAGGGTCAGGCAGACCTTATTTTGAGTCAGGGTGTTGCTACTCAATGGGTGACACTGAACAGATTTACTAACCTTGTTGAGCTCAGTTTCCTCATTGGTTTAAAAAAAAAAAAAACGCTTATTTCACAGTAAATGCAGTATTGTCTAGAACACCCTCTCTCAACTATGTACATATAAAATTAGGCACCACGAATATATGCAACTACGAATGCCACATCTCCCCTTCAAAAAAGTCTAATACTAGGCTGATGTAGTGCGTCACACCTGTAATCCCAACTCTCGGGAGGCTGAGACAAGAGGACTGCTGCAAATTTGAGGCCAGCCTACTCTACAAAGTGAGTTCGAGGCCAGCCTGAACTGCATAGTGAAACCTTGTCTCTTAAAGACCAAAAAAAGAAAGAAAGAAAACTTTTCCTACTGTATATACGCGATAATTGTGTTCTCTTTTAGGTTTGGAGTACCTTGTAGCTGGACACGAGGATGTAAGAACAGGCAAATTAATCGTGAATATGAAAAGCTTTGTCCAACACTGGAAGCCATCTCTAGGAAGAAAAGTCATGGATATTTTAAAAAGAGAGTGCAAATAGCATTCAAGGGGTGTCGCACACAATGGCACTTCTCTGTGTACGCAACACCAGCTTAATGAGAAAGAGACCTCAAAAATAAAACTGAAAGTGTTTTGTTTAAGTGCCAAGCATGGGCCTTCTCTAACCAATCTGTTCTGGACCCATGTTTAAATTCAGTCTTGCTCCAGAAAAAGAAATGGGAAACCCTACACTGATATCAGTTTTCTACGGAACTGATCCTGAAAGTCGTGCTCATTAGGGAGATTTTCCTAGCAGCGTGATATTTAGCAGCAATCCACTAAGGGCAGTACTGCTAACAAGGACCCCTCCCAGCTTTGGCTATGTGACTTACCTTTGATGCTAAAGTCATTAATGAGATTTTAAGAAATCCCCAACCCTACCATCAGGAAAGGTGTTTCTTAAAAAGAGCCTTCCCTTGGGTGTTGTGTCTGAACTGTGACCTGTGGGGTGTGAAGTGGGACTTCTCCATGCGTGTATAAGTGGGACTTCTCCACACGTGTATAGTATTTCCTTGTATAAAGCACTTTACTACCTACCAGTTGTGTTGTACAGATTTGGAGACTGCTGCTGACAGGAAGAAAAGAAAGGGGTGTAAGAAAACCTACTGAGACACAGCACTGCCACTGCCCATGGACAAAAATGACCATATAAAGGAAGTTGTTCTGTTTAACTCTGAACCCTCGAAGGACAAAACCTAAAAGGAGACTATATTCCCATGAAGTTTCAGCTTCGGGCTAGAGGTTAGATTCCACAGTCCTGGCCACCCTGAAACTGTTTTAAAAACTAAACAAAAAAGAGACTTTAAAAGAAGGAAAAGAAATCCTAAGTGTAGAAAGAAATTTGTTCGCATAAAGGAGAAGTGGACCTGAAATTCTTAAAAAGCTCATTTATTTGCAATGCACTTGTGTACACTTCAACAATTATTGTAGACACAAAATGTGTTATATTTTTTGTGTTTAGTATTTAAACATAAACATCAAAGCAGTTTTCTTCTTTTTCTTTATTAACAGTAATGGTCATTATATATACCATTAATTTTAACACAGTGTATGTGATAGTTCACCAAATTGCAGTTTTCCATTATTTCTCCTCTTCTGCACCCACACATAACCACTATATATAGATTCTTTCATACTTGAAAATACAAGACGTGAACCACAGTGCCATAAGATGAAATTCACATACAGAACGTATTTTTCCCCCTGAGGTCCTGTGGACTTGCAAAATAGATATAAATATATATATATATATATATATATATATATATTGCTTTATTAATTTGTTTTTTATATTTCATATATGTAATAAAGGAATATGATCTCCTGATTTTTGACTCATTTCCTGATCAACTCTTCTAATGATGCTAAAGATTAACTTCTCTTAATGAGAAAATTTAAATCTAATTCCTTAAGTTTAAAAAAAAATCAGAAAAAAAGGGTCTAGAGAGCCAGGGATTTAGCTCACCAGTATAAGTGCATGCCTGGCAAGTGCAAGGTCATGAGTTCGATCCCCTGTACCAAAAAAAAAAAAAGGGAAGACAAAAAGGAACTAGAATAAAAGCTAATTCAAACAGGCTTTCTGTATCATTTAACACAAAATTTTTTCATCAGCTACATTGAAATTTTTATATTAAAATTATTTAAACTAATTTTAAAAATAAAAGTTCATTGTTGAAATAGAAGTATGAGAAAAATATTTGCACTCTGTTAATGGTTGTTAGTATTCTAGTGTTCAAGCATAGACTTTTCTATGTGCATACATACCTTTTAAGTAATTGGAGTTATATTATCCATACTACCATGAAATCTTTTTTTTCATCTGTAGTATATCTCTGAGCTTCTTATCTGTTCCTGTCTTATCTTGTATGTGAAACATTAGTTGGTCACAATTTACAAACAACTTGTAAAGCATATTGGCAAGTATATCATACCAGGAGAAGTACTTTACATACATCAAATGTGTGATTTTCCATTTTACTTCGTTTAAAATAACTATTACTCTAAGAGAAGAATAAAAACAATGACTATTTTTTCAAAGAGTAAAAAGATATCCATAAAACATTAAGTAGAAAAATGTCTCAGAACAGTACATAATTAGCTCTCTACCCAAAGCACAGTGCTTTGAAAATTCTGAACAGATAGCGTATAGCAGTACTTGCCCCTATAAAAGAAAGAGGGGGATTCTGGCTTTTTTATTTTACATACATCTATATTGCTTGACCATTATTGATCATGAACTATTTTGTAATATTTGTTCAAATTGTTTTTAAAGTATGTTCAAGTAAAATAGTAAAAGTTTAATTTTATCCAGTTGGTCAACTGTTGGGCCCTAATATACCTTCCTAGTCCATTTAGCATTTGATTTGGGGTTTAGGGAACGGTACCTGGAATCAAACTCACAACCTCGTGCTTGCCAGGCAGGCGCTGTTGGGGTTTGATATTAAATGATTTCCTAAAATTTCTGTGCTGAAGGTTGTTGGGAGATACTAAAGCCTTCAGGGTGAGATCCCAGTGCAGGGGGGGGGGGGAGTGAATCGAGGAGAGCACACATCAAAGGCACTTAGGGAATCCTGGCCCCTTTCTGTTTCTGTCTCTTTGCTTCCCAGCCCCTATGAGGCAAACAGGTTTACTCCACTGCATACTCCCACC
>PVLA01001047.1:30006-43533 GCA_004027455.1 Hydrochoerus hydrochaeris
AAAAAAAAAAAAAAAAAGAAAAGAAAAGAAAGAACAAGAGTGAAAGAAAGAAAGGAAACCTTGTGTTCATCAGTTGTAGAAGTAAACAACGTGACACAGAGTGATCTGGGCACCTTGTCACCCTTTCCTTCCCATCATCCCTCATCCTACCATACTTCTAGGTGGACTTCCTTCTCCTTGGCACCTTTCTGACTAACCACCTTGGCACTCAGGCAACAGAGCCAAACAAAACTTCCATCTATGGCTTTGCTCGAAGCCAAACACTTCCTCCAGGAGCTGCTGGGAAAGTGTCTGCCCCTGGAGCTTTGCTCCGAGCACCGCTGGGCTTTATGAGTCAGCAGAGTTACATAATCACCACATACCTAACTGCACCCTGTGCCTGGGGTCAATGCAAGCTGAGCCCTCTCCTTACATCATTTTCCCTGTAGAGGAGTGTTGCTAATATTTACAATTTGATGCAATGGAAATTTTCAGCAACAGGAAAATCTTTTAATAGTGTCCACTCAAGGAGGTCAAATCTGTGGGGATGGAATGAGTCGACAGGCTGTGTCCATCTGGTTCTATTAAACAGAGTAAGGCCCGTGATGGGTAAACACAGGACGTGTTAGGGTTAGATTCTTGCAAAACAAATCCTTTTCTAAATGACACTTAGCAACTCGGGAGGGTGGGAAATAAGGACTTGAAAATGTCCTGCACTGGCTGGCCTTTGCCACTCCCCTGGAAGGCCTGAGAACAAGAGGGGTGAGCACTGTTCAGCCGCCACGCCACCGGGTTTTGTCACAGGACCTGGCACTGAATTGCTTTTGTGTGCATTGTTTCAGTGATAAGCAGCAGTCCCCTAACTTAACCTTATCAAAGAGCCAGTTGCTCAGGACTTATTTCCCATCGTTTGGAAGGGAAATATTTATGAACAACCTCAATTTTGCAAGGGAGATTGGTAAGATAAAAATGGAACAGAAGCAGGGGGGTGCACCCCGCGTGACCAATGGTTTGTTTTTAATCAGTCTCCCAGAGAAGCAGTGGTCTAACAACTACGTTTTCAGACATGATGCCCTGGTCCCTGTGTCCTTACATTTTCACCAAAGGAATCTGAACATTTCTTTGCTTCTCAAGCATTGGTGACTATGTTTGAAATCGCAATTTTTTTTAAAAGGACACATTCTCAGGTTTATAATTAGTCCATGAACATGTGCCAAGTAACTAAGAGTGCACAGTGTTGTCACAGGGGAAAAAAAAGAAATATGCAGAGCCAAAGAGATATTTCTAAAACATGAGACCATATGTTAATATTAATAAATGCCTGAATCCACTAATTGGGTGTGTGTGTGTGTGTGTGTGCAGTATGAGTGTATATATGGTACCAGAGCTAGAACCAGAAGCACTCTACCACTGAGCTACAATCCCAGCCCTTTTATGTATTTATTTATCTAGACAAGGTATGGCTGAGTTGCCCAGGCTGGCCTCCAACTTGCCATCCTCCTGCCTCAGCCTCCTGATTACCTGACCTTACAGGTGTACACAACCATCCCCAGTTCTCTAATTTAACATGTAGCCATACCATGTTTCAAAATGTGATCAGTGGAATGAATTACAGTAGTGGTAAATTAGTAATGATTTATAATTTCAAGCATAGCCAAGATTTATTAGCAGTAATCAAATCGTAGTGTGCTCAGCCCAGCAAGCACAATGGCATGCCTATAATTCCTGCTGCTCAGGAGGCTGAGGCAGGAGAATCACTTGAGCCTAGGAGTTCAAGATCAGCCTGGGCAATATATCAAGACCCAGTCTCAAAAAATAAAAATAAGGGAGGATAGAGGGCCAGGGAATTAGCTTGGTGGTAGAACACTGGTCTAGCATGCCTAAGACCAGGGGTTTGATAAATCATACTAGGGTACCCATCTGAAAATGAGGGTCCAGCAGTCAGACAAGAAATCTTACTTCCTCAAAAGGAAAACATCTCTGAGAGAAAATTTTTCTAGTATCAATTAAATGTCCCACTCAGAACTTCTGGATATTACCAAGGATTTCTAACTCAGTGAATAAAAAATAAGAAAAATAACAGTAGGAAACAATAATTTTGACACTGACAAGTAGAAGCACTTTTCCAATTGGTGCCTGTGAGTTATTAGCATCTCATTCTCCTAAGCATCCTAGGTTGTGTGCTATCATTTCCATTTCCCAGATGAGAAAACTGAGGCACAGCAGACTAAATTGCTCTAGGAAACTCCACTTATAATTAGGAAGTTTGGATCTGAACCCAAGGATTCTAAGAGTTTATATTGCAACCACTAAGCAAGGCCTCTGGCATTCAGAAGGGGTCCTGGGGACAGGGTGCCAGCTACACCATTGTCCCCGCTGGCTGTTGCTTTTGGGTCTTAGTCAAGAGAAGAGCACTGAAAGTCAACATTGCTCCCAGGCTTCCTCCTCCACACTCTGAATTCTAAAACATTCTAATATTCCATTCTGTGATCACATAACTTTCAACTCTTTTTCTCATGGTTACATTGCCACAAGAGTAATGGTATTTGCCATAATAGCATTGAAGTGAAATGGTAAGAGTCTCTCTTTCTACCTTTGCTCTTCTCTTGGTCTGGCTTTCGAAGGTCCACTTGGGCAGAAGACCTGCCTTTGGGTTTCACCATACCGACCCTGAATGGGGAACTGAAATTCAATGACGTTTCAAATCAATTCTCTCAGCCCTGGCTCGTGCTGTGTGGGAGAATTCTGCTTGCAAAATGAATGAGAAGGAATTATGCCAGAGACAAAGGAGCAAGAGAAAATAGAATGCAAGCACTGTGACAACCAAGGAGGAGGAGAGAGGCAGGAAACAAAGGACCAAGACAAAAGAGACTCAAGGAAAGCAGCAGCTAGACACAGAACCAGGTGGCTTGTTCCAGTGTAAGGATCTGCAAAACCATTTCAAAGCAGGACAGATTCTGTTAACTGATTTCTCCGTTGCTAGACACCATTATCTATGTACTGTATTTCTGAATATTTATTCCAAAGTCTTTTCATCTAATTCTTTTGCTGTTAGATGTGTTTAAAGATCCAGAAAATCTACAGAAATAAAACAATACAGAAATCTCAAAGATGGCAATTAGGAAAACAATCTGTATGACTAAATATTGAAATAGAATTTTTACCTCTTTACAGAGAAACTAGTGAACAAAATGTTGAAAATCAGTATGCATTGCCTAAAAATATTTTTCAACATACGCATCCATCATAATAATGGTTCTTTTTTTTTTTCTTTTTCTTTCTTTTTTTCCTCGTTTTTTTTCCAGGAGCTATGCTAAACTTTCTGTGGCTCCCTGGCCTCACCCCAGGGCTTGTAAAGTCAGTAATATTATTGGGGTACAACTCAGGGCTGGTGGGGATAAAAAACTTGTCCAAGGTCACAAACAAAATAGGCAGCAAAACCCTCCTTAACCTGCCCTTAGAACTTAAACTGTACCTTTATGCTTGAGTGAAGCCTTTAAATTTTCAAATAGTATGGATACAAATCAGCAGACATGGTTTTTTAAAGAATTTTTATCAGCCGGTGTTTGCAGTACTCAACGTTTACACTCCTCGTGTGGGGTGGGCACGTGGACATCACTCAGTTCCTCTTTTCATCCCCTGTTCCTCCCTTTCCCTCCCCCACCTCAATCTCTTCACCCCCTCCCCAAGCACCCTTCTTCTTGTCATCTACCTCTGATTTTTCTCTTTGTTTATAATTTGGGTCCCTTCCCTCCTGCAGAAGGTCTTCTCTAAGGTCTAGGTGGGGACCGGGAAGAAACATTTTAGTAACAGACACCAGTGGGACCCGGATGTAGGTGGTAGACAGACAAGACTTTGAGAACTCTGCTCTGGGCAGTCCTGAAAAAGTGCTGAGAAAGTCGTAGAATTAGTCACTGGTTCTGTCTCTGCAGCTGGACCCTCCTCTGGTCATAAATCTCCTTGGCCTTGAGAACTTTAAGGTAGTGGAGATGGGAAAATAAAACCCTAGCCCTCTAGCGATTCTGCACTCTCACTTCTAACCTGGAATTAAACACATCATGAAGCACCTAAGTTTATCTTGCGTATCTTCGCTCCCCAATTCACCTTGGCCAGTCTTCTCCCCTGCGCCCTCCAGCTGGTACTACTGGAGCCCCACTAAGATACTGGGCGAAATTCTAAATCACCAGCTTTCCCTGTAGCCTTGAGCAGTATAACCAGCCTGTGAAGATGCTCCTTCTTCTCTTGACCAAGGCATCGACAGATTGGAAAGACAGATGACCCTAATGGGATACTTTCCCACCTCCCACTGCCAACTTCCCTGTACCGCAATGCCTCACACACTCGAAGAAGCCGTGTAAGTCTGCAGACAGCTTCCGATGAGTGATTCAAATCACAGGGTCTCAGCACCCATGGCAGGCGGGTGAAGGAGATATTTTTGCTCATATGTGCCTCTCGATGTCTCCTAAAGCAGGATGCCAGGGCAACTTCCTGGCTTCCCTTTGGGCAGCACCAGTCCTTCTCACACTCTCAGGAGAACCCCTCTCAAAGGCTTAAGAAGAGAGGAAAAAGGTGGAGCAGAAGTGACAATAGGTGTTACTGGGGGGAGACACCCCGCCCCCAGTAACAATCAGAAATGTGGGTCTGAGACACAGGTCATCAGTAACCATACAGACTCCACACTTTTATTCCACATTCTTGTAAATGAGGAGTGAAATACAGGATAAACTCTTCTTTGATAGGCACTGCAGGGGAACATAACTTGCATCAGCAGTGAACAGAATTCCTTAAGATCACACTCAGACACCTTCCAAGCTGGCCTTGGGTGACCTTGAGCGACCTATACAGCTTTCGATAACAACTGAGAATACAAAACTGGACACTTTTATCAGCATGTTCTCTGCTTCTGATAAATGTTATACTGAACCCTTGGAACCCAAAATACAGTGAATACAGGATTTTAAAAACAGGATTTACAAGGACACTTAATTTACATGTCCCCAGCTCTCCAAATCGTTTCCACCAAATGCCTCAGGAAAGAAAACTAAGTTTAGGAAACATTTCCCCACGTTTTCACTGGATCCTGCTAGGACTGGCTGAAGACTATTTGAGGAGTGTTTAAAACCTCCCATACTGGCCATAGGTGAGTTTTCAGGATTCCATAAGTTTATAAAATATGTTTTCCTTTTTAAAGCTGAAAATAAAATAAACAATTCAAGAGCGAAACAACTGAGAGCCTACAACCTGAGGAATAGTTTAAAATCGACTTCAGTGACAGTAAGTACGCATTGGCCTGTTGGAGCCCTCCCGCTGAATTAGTCTGTGCGAGCATTTCTTACCAAAGCCCTGGAATTTAGGGAAGGGTGGTAGAAAGGCCAGCAGGTTCAGCGTCCCCCAACACTGCCACACCTGTGACCTCAATTAGCCCTCTGAACAGCCTCCTGAAGTGAACATCACCACCTCATCACAGAGGAGGAATATGAGATTAAGAGGAGCAAAGCAGCCAGGCGTGGTCTCACACCTGTCATCCCAGCACTCGGGAAGCTGAGGCAGGAGGATCATTGTGAGTTGGAGACCAGCCTGGGCTACAAAGTGAGCTCAAGGCCAGCCTGAACTGCAGAGCGAGACCCTGTCTCAAAAAGACAAAAAACAAAAGAAGAAGCAAAGCGACTTTGCCAAGGCCACAGAGCTATTAACCAGGAAAGCCAGTTTTCAAAACTGGAGAACATCTGATTCCAGATCCTGATCCTGAGTTTTGTTTTTTGTTTTTTTGTACTGGGGATCGAACTCACAACCTCACACTTGACAGGTGCCTACACCACGGAGCTTTGCCATTTGAAGCTCCACGCATCCTTCTTGGCCTCCCTCCTTGGACCGCAGCTCCTCATTCATTCTTTCAACATGGCTTCTTAGGACCCTCCTAGGCGGAGGGCACAGCCCTCTGCATCTGAGGATGCAGCGACAAACAACGCCAACTCCTGTTCTCACAGAGCTGCTTCGGGGCCTTGGGAAGGGAGTTAGCGCTAAGCCCTGCCCTCCCTCCATGATGCAGGGCATATTTATTAAGCTCTCATTGCCTGAAATGAGTTAAGAGAAATACTGCTCCCATCATTAAAAGGCAAACAGATCTATCACCCTGAAGGGAACGCAGTCCCCCACCCACCCACCCACCCGGAAGATCTGAAGGCAGTAAGAGGCTAAATTCTCCCAAAGAGAGCTGCCTAACTGCATGGCAGCTGCAAAGCTGCGAGGTGAGTTAGGCTTAGTGTCTGGAGGAAGCAGCAGGACCCTACTGTCCACCCGGAGCTGCTGACAGCTTCCCTGGGGACTGAAAGTTTCACAACAGTTCTCACTGCTCCCCTTCATGAGAAAGTCAGGGTTCCCCACCTGTCCAAGCCAGACAGCACTGGCCCACTGTATCCCCACAAGCCCCGTGGGGGCTCCTCTGTCCCTAACACAGTAGCTGGGGAAGATTCACTTGCCCCTGTGAGAAACAACTGTGACCATAATAGACAAGAAATTCTGGGCATTCTTTCAAGCCATTGCGAGGTTCCAGCACATTCCAGCTGAGAAAGAATTCAAGTCCTGTACTCATGTCAAAGCGCCAGCACCATCTGTGTGGCTGGTACATTTAATAGACCAAAGTCTACTAACTAATTCTGTGAATTCTCTGCCTGACTTTTCCCCGTTAACCCAGAGCCTTTGCATCTGTTTTATTTTTTTTGAGATAATAGAGTCTTGCTAAATTGTCTAGGTAGGACTCAAACTTGAAATCCTCCTGCCTCAGCCTCCCAGAGTTCCAGGTTTACAAACATGCACAACCAGCCCTCCTGTATGCTTTTCTTCTTCTTTCTTCTTTCTTCTTCCTCTTCCTCCTCCTCCTCCTCCTCTTCCTCCTCCTCCTCCTCCTCCTCCTCCTCCTCTTCTTCTTCTTCTTCTTCTTCTTCTTCTTCTTCTTCTTCTTCTCTCTTCTTTTTTTGACAGGGTCTTATGTAGCCCAGGCTGGCCCCAAACTCATGGCAATACTCCTGCCTCAGCCTCCTGAATTCCAGGATTATAGACATGTGCCCCCACGCTTAGCCTCTATGCCTTATTTTTCATGAACTACAAGTATTTAAAGGAGTCAGTAAATTATCCTCTGACAATGACAGATTACAGAAGTTTGAGGATTCTCAACATCAGGCAAATACTGGTATTGCAGACCACCAGGCATTGTGACCTATTTTATTCCTTAAGCTTTGAAAATCTACACCCAGGACTATGGACAGCTGTCACTGAGGGAGGCATTCACTCTGACAACCAAGTTTGAATCTGCTCACCTGTGCTGCTTAAGCAGATTCACTTTGTGTCACCTTTTCATCTTCCTGTTCCTTCCTCTGAGAAGAAAGGGAGGAGAATAAAAATAAGCAAAGAAGAAGGGCAGCAGGGGAGAGACCACCAACATACAAACAAATCAATAAAATAATTTCAAACTGTTGCAAAGGAAGATTTCTCTTCTAGCAGGAGACAGCTATCCAAGATAAGGCAGTGTTGAAAGGCCTCTCCGAGGAGTAACAGTGGAGATGGTCGTTCCACAGGGCAAAGAAGCAGCCATGGATGTGAATGGGAGAAAGCATCGTGGGTAAAAGGAGCCGGAAGTGTAAAGGGAACCGGAAATGTAAAGGGAACTGGAAATGTTAAGGGAACCGGAAGTGTAAAGGGAACCGGAAGTGGATGCCCCCAAGCCCAAACAAGCTCGCACACAACAAGACACCTAATGAGGCTAATGGGATCAGCACACGGGAGGCTTGTGGGAACTCGGAACTCATTCCAGAAAATGCGGAGTAGCAGTTGGAGAGCAGAGGCAGGACCTGAGCTACTCTCCTAATGCATTCAAAACCAGTCAGTCTGTGAAGATGGGAAAATGTGACTGTATTCACATACAGGACTCTGCAGAAAATCCACAGGGCTTTGCCAGTAGAGTCAGTATGGAAGATGAGAGAAAGGCAAATCAAAAATGAAACCCTAGAGCCATGCATGGTGGCACACACTTGTAATCCCAGCACTCAGGAGGCTGAGGCAGCAGGATCTTTGTGAGTCTGAGATCAACCTGGGCTACAAAGTGAGCTCAAGGCCAGCCTGAACTGCATAGCAAGACCTGGTCTCAAAAAGACAAAAAAAAAAAAAAAAAAAAGCATAAACCCTAGGTGGATGTGGTGACACATGCCTATAACACCAGCTGCTCGGGAAAATGAGGCAGGAGTTAAGGCCCACCTGGGCAATTTATTGAGACCTCATCTCAAAATAAAAATAAAAGGGTAGGGAATGTAGCTCATGGCACAGTACATGCCTAGTATGTGTAAGGCCCGTATGGCAAAGATAAGTAAATAAATATTGTAAGAAGGAGAAAAAAAATGACTCCTAATTCTTTGGCTTGAACTGGAGGGATGATGGTATAAATTATTTAGAGAGGGGGGAAGAAGATTTTAGGAATGAAAATAAAGCTTTCCATCCCATCTTGGATTTTTTTTTCTTTTTAATGCATGTTAGACACTGAGTGAAGATGCCAAGTATTCAGCTGGATACACCAGTCCAGGGCATAGATACGCAAGGTCAAAGGCTCAGTGTCTATATTTAGGAGTCCTGAGTAAACAGATGATATGTTGGTTTGCTATGACCATGTAACCATTCCCAACAGTCAGTGGCATAAAACAACAACAGTTTATTTTTGCTCACATGTGACATTGGCTGGAGTTCAAGCCGGGCATCTTGGTTCCCTTCTGTGGGCCTGTGGGTCACATGGGCTGCTGTACTCTTATTTCTCGTGTCTCTTGGGACCTGCAGGCCAGCCAGGCAAGGACAACAGCA
This sequence comes from Hydrochoerus hydrochaeris, assembly GCA_004027455.1. NCBI lineage: Eukaryota > Metazoa > Chordata > Mammalia > Rodentia > Hydrochaeridae > Hydrochoerus > Hydrochoerus hydrochaeris. The sequence continues at coordinate 38,830 of PVLA01001047.1, forward strand.
ATGGCTGGGTGAGGCGAGAGGAAGCGTAGGAGGCTCATGATAACCTCTACTTCTGTCAGTGTGTCATTACCCGGAGCAAGTTCCGTGCCCAAGTCAGAGAGGCCATGTGTCCTGGTTCTGTTGGTCAGACCTCTTGCCAGGGTCTGACCCTCTCTGGAAAGTCCTCGGTTCTCTTACAGTAAATCCTAGAAGCTGGTGTCGTGGACACTTCTCTTGCCTCCTTCCTCTTTGTCTAACTGGCCTTGATCGATTTCTGATAACTACCCAACCTGCATCTGGTTTCCACCTTCAGCCTCACCATCCATCCCACCATTTGTTCATTTAGGAGGAGTGGAAGGGGCATCTTTCCTTCCTAGGAAGTCACCTCTACTGACAAGCCACAGATAGTCATATGGGAGCCACAGCTTCTCAGACCAGGTTGGCAGTTCCAGGCTGCTTTTGAGACTGGCCTTGAAAATCCCTGACACTCTCCTCTCCCAGCCCCATCCCTGTCTGCTCTTCCAGACAATTCCCACCACACTAAGGGTTCATGACTTCCAGAAGAGGATAATAGCCCCTGACCAGCTGGCATAGGCTAGATTCCTCCTCCTCTAGTTGACCTCAACTCCAGCTCAGCATCTGAAGAATCCTCAACCTTGTGCAAAAGCTGGTCCTATCTAATGTCTCTCTTGGTCCCCTGTGTGACTCTTAGCAGCAGGCCCGGGGGTGGGGGGGGTTGAGCAAAGCAACAATCCGGAAAAGCAATCATTCCATCCATTCTGTGGCTTCATCTACACCATTTCCCAAAAAAGTCTGAAAGGAAAACACCAACAGATGGCTCACACAATGAAATATTATTAATAGTATTACATAGTAATTTGGCTTGGAAATTTTTTCTCCATTCTCACGCCTGGGCTTTAACAGATCTACAGAAAGATGAACAGGTGGTGTTTCTAGAACACCAGGATCCCTTGAAGCGAGCTATAGTTAAAGCTGAGAAGCCATTATTGGAGCTGTGTTTGGATTTTCCTGTTGATTTTATAGAGCCGTGATATTTCTGAATAACACATACATCTTCAGAACATACATCTTCAGTTGCTATGTGTGGTATTTTCCTGTTGTCTGCCAGCCAAATATTCCTTAGCTGACTCGGTCCTAGTGGGAAATGGAAATAAAACTGTAAATTAGAAAGAAATAACATTGATGTTCAAATCATACACAAAAATATGTAAAAACAAATAATTTGGCTTTGACTCTGGTTTATACCGTTAACAAAGGATAGAATTTGGCAGAATGGGAAACTGGTCACCCCTCTGGTCACCCCTCTGTCACTTAGTACAAATTTGTTTCCCTAAACGCAGCAGGATCTCTTTGGCCAAGGGTGTTCTCTGGAATTCTTTTCCCCAAAAAAGGGACACACAGACAATTTTGGGTCCCACGGCTCCCCGAATCCAGTCTCGTCCCTTGCCCCAGAATGCTTTGCGATCTTGCATCTAAGGGTAACCGTGCCACCCATATTTTTCTCACTTCACACCAGGAACATCCTTCCCTTGGTCTCTACCCTCAGGCCATTTTATTATTACGTTAATCTCAGAGTCGATGCCCAGATCTGATTACTGTTGCCCGCAGGAACTGGAGTCTGATGCACTATGCATCAGCCATGGCTCCCCCTAGTGGCCAAGCTTCTGCACTCGGATGTCCTTTCTGCCTTAGGCGTTAGTCTCTAACTTCTTTGTTACTCTGCAATGCCTTTGTCCAGGGGTATTCACAGGAGTGTCTCTACTTACTGACACAGTTATATCTCATAGCTCTCTCCAAACACTAAAAAAAAGTTTTAGTTAAACTTGCATAAAGCCTTGCAAAAATTATAGCAGGAAAACTAGCCAAAGGAATGCACATAGTCACACTCAAAGAAGCCACTTAGACTGTCCTTGGGGTCTGTGGGGCAGAACATGGACCCATCGACAAGTTTTCAGTGGCAAGTCCTTGCGTGTGTTCTTGGTCTTTCCTCCAAGGCTTGGATCCTACTGTCACCTCCAGATAAAACAAGGACACAAAAGCAAAACTAGCCTGGTCTCTCAGTTCCCCAGTGCAGAGCCCTGATACTCTGGGACATGGATAAAGGAACGGCCTAGGTAAGGGGCATCACTTTGAGCCCTTACTGAGCATCTGCTTATGCCCAGTACCAAGGAGCTCCTGGCATGGACTGTTCTCACTAGTCCTGACAGGTACCCCTGAAAGACTGATTGCCACATCTGCTTTCCCGGCCCACCAGCCCTCCGGTAGCTATGATGCAACAGTGGATAATCGCACTATCGCATGGAGCAAGCCCAGGCCACAGAGGAACCCAATGCAGAGGCGGTACAGACTCTTCCCACCTTTCTCTATCTCCCAAGAAGCACAGAGTAAATAGTGCCCTTCAGGAATGGTCATTATTGTGTACTTTTCTTCTTTGTTCATTACCTCATGTCTGCTGCTTTGACTATAAACACAGAGCAAATGCCAAGATAGAGAATAAAGCCACCAGGATACCCAGCTGATGTGCCAGACCCACCTTTGTGCTCTTGGACATTGCTGTTTGTTTAAAGGTGGCAGGAAAAAGGCCCATATGGCTCGCTGGTCATTTGCTTCCTGCTCTGTTAGATATTAAATCCCCAAATCCAGGGCCAATCTGTCTCCCTGCCAACTGACTAGAACACTGACCTCCAGCCTCATGCCCAGCCACTGGGTACCTCCCCTCCTCTCTTCCTTTTCCTCCTTTTTTCTTCCCAAGATCCTGTAGTCTACACACCATCATCCAATAATCAAAAAATATATGCTGCAGCGGGTCTCTTCCTTTTGCTTCTGTATGCACTGAGGGTTTGGACTCTTGATTATCTTAGCCTGCACACAACTTGTAGCACAGAAGGACTCCTGTCAAATAATCCCTTTATAAATCCCCTTTGCCATTGTAAGCTAAGACATGACCTTCAAGCATTAATACCCAGACAATAAAACATTTGTGTGTCATTTAATTAGCTTATTACTTTTGTTAACGTCCATTCCTGTGGTTACACTACTTTCCACTCAACTTGAAAAAAAAAATACTATATGGGATTACAAACTTTTTTTAACAGTACATCCATATTTAAAAAAAAAAATTAACCTCTTAGCCAAGAGCTCTTAATGTTTTGAGGTTTATCACATAACAATAGCTAATTTGTTAAGTCCCAGAAAATTAAAACAACAATAAGTCCTTGTGCAAACTTTCAGCATACTGGAGATTTTTGGTTGAATAAAAAGAGAGGGTGTGCGAAAGATATGGCAGAAAACACTGTTGTTTGAATACCAGCTAAGCCCTACTCTGAATGATTTGTAGCAAATTGGGAAGTGATTATCTGGCAGCGGAAGCCACACTGGAGAAGGTAATTCAGTAAATCAGAGGGGTTATTCCATGTTGTCTGCATGCTCAAACAAAGACAGAGAGAGAGAGAGAGAGAGAGAGAGAGAGAGAGAGAGAGAGAAGCACTGGCTTCAACAAATCCTTCTTTTTCCAGCAGAAGGCCTTTCAGAACCGTTGGCTGCCTGATCCGACGTCTGGGAGTGGGTACAAGTTCCGAGTTACCACAAAAAGGAGATTTGACCCGGATAGCTTGTTCAGTAGTCTGTGTAATTATCTAACAATCATGTCATTATCTAATAGTTATTATCTCCGTTTTATGTATGATGAAACTGTAATTAAAAAGAATTAAGAATCTGGTTCACAGTCAGGCAACTGGGTACAGATGGATCTAGAAGGCAAACCCTTCCACGATGTTCACGTGATAAGACGGGGTCCGAAAGGGAACTGCTGGCTTTCTCAGCAATTCTAGTGCAGTCCTGTAATTCACTGGTGGCATTGAGACAGTCAGTGATACAGCAGATATTATTGAGCAACTATTGGGAGCCATGTACTGTTCTAGGTGCTCCGGGTACAATAGTTAATAAATAGACAAAGCCTCTGTCGCACTGGGTTTCCATTCTGCAGAGGGGAAGAAAACAAATTAGCAAATAATCATTCAGCCAGTGATAATCACTGTGAAAAAAAGTAAAGAAAGGTAAGGAAGAAAGGAGAAAACTGGTGGAAGTGCCACTTTATACAAGCAGGGAAGTCCTCTCAGATAAGATGGCATTGGAATTTACCAGCATGGTACACATCTGTAATCCCCGCTACTTGCAAGGCTGAGGCAGGAGGCTATAAATTCAAGACGAGCCTGAACAACCTAGCACGACCCTGTCTCCAGACAAAATCTGAAAAGGCCTAGGGATGTAGCACCGTGGTAGAGTGATTGCCTAACATGCTCAAGGCCCCGAGTTCAATCCAGAGTACTGCCACAAGCAGGAAGAGAACGACTATATCAGAACAGACTGAAGGAAACAAGGGGAAGAAAAGAAGAAGAAAGTGAGTAGAGGGAACACCTAGGAATGGGGGTCAGCAGGTGCTCTCTGCATCTACAGCACTGAAGACCTGGCCACGGCCTCAGCCAATGGGAGGGGAAGTTGGAAAGGAGGAGATGAATGGAGTGTCAGGGAGGGATGTGATCATGAAGGGCTCTGCAGACCCCCAAGTCATGGGGACTCGACCCAAGTGAGATGGGAGGTCAGAGGGAGGCTTTCAGCAGAGGAGGGACATTCGCGGATTTACATTTTAAGAGGACCCCTCTTAATTAGCCAGCTGACAATGTCGATAATCAGACAGGTTCCAGA